>VJOZ01048150.1:0-18488 GCA_009801055.1 Stichopus horrens | reverse complement strand
AAAGGAATGATAAGATGAATATTCAGTGTCATGTCGAGTGGTATGCTTGATTAATCTAACTGTCAAATATTCTTGGTTGAGTTAATGAAATTGTATCTCCGATGATGATGTTATCTTGACAGAATTATGTGTCGCTGGAAGTAAATAAATTTTTGATTCAAGTTTGTTTTACATTCTACATCGATTTAGCAACATTAGCTTTGAAGTCTTTTCTTCTTGTTAATTTGGCTGTACCCCAAAGGAAATTATTTTTTGGTTCAAACTTCAATCTGATGCAGTTGGTTCTGCCTTAATGGGGCATCTATCTTTGATCTTTACAATCTTCGTATTATCTTTCTTTGTTCCTTGTATGTGGTAATAGGGTTGTTTGATTTCTTGCTTTTTACCTTCAGATCAGGAAAAGAAGAAAGTTATACCATGTCGACAGTGCGCCAAACCTTGTAAAGGAGAAGTTCTCAAGGTCCAGGAAGATTTCTTCCATGTAAAGTGTTTTCAGTGTAGCAGTAAGTTTTCTTTTTACTTTTTTTCTCTGAAGAAAATGTTTTGAAGTTAAGAAAGATTAGTTGATGAAATTCGGTGCAACTTCAATGCTGCTTCATTCTTTCTTTAATTACCTCACTCTTTAGTTGATCTGTCTTCCATCGCTGAATCAGCCCCACCCTCATCTGCCAATTGTCTAAATGATGTACCTATCTGTCAACTGTTTTACATCACCATCTGGTATCATCCTGGCATTCCTTCTAATCTCCATTCTCCCTTTTCCCACGTCATCTCCCCGAGAGACTGTCTCCACTCTCAGTTTTACCATCTTTTTGGATCCTTAATGACAAATTTAATGTAATTTAAATTTTTATTGTCTTTCTTAAAAACAAAACGATGAATTAAAAAAAAATGATGAATTAGCTACAGCACTAAATTAAAAGCCAGAAGTGTAGTAACATCAGCAAATCCATGTACTCTAAATCAAACAGAATTCTACATGTTTCAAGTTTTTTATTTCATTCTCCTGCTCTCTTAGTGATACAAAGTTCTTACTTAGCATTTCAAATGTATTCTGTTTATCAAAACATACACCATTCCACAAATTTTACTGGCATCTTCATGTTTGTCCCAGCTGTGCTGTATATACTGTGTGTTTTTTGCTATTCTAATGCTTAATTCCTTTTTTCTGTGGCTCAAACACTGTAAACTTGTTTTTTTTTGTTTTGTTAGATTTTTGTCAATGTCATGCACACCTCGCATGGTGGGAATTTCAACATACTTTTGTAGAGAGAGAAACAGCAGGAATTAGTCATTTGTTGCACCTGTCATTTCCTGCTTAGTCTTCGTAGATTCAGCACCGATCACAACATAACCCCTCCGACAATCTGCCCTTGAAACAAATCTTTGGCTTTCTCTGAGCCACACATTCTGTATTGACAGTTTCGAAGTGAAATGCTCCTTGTTGGGAAGAAGATCGATGTAAAATGTTTACTTTAATTCCATTGAAAGGTAACATTTTTTTTTGTCGCATTATGAGAATTACCATCTGGGTGCTATGGAAGGATTTGCAAAATACATGTGCAGAGAACATAAAGAGGGGAAAAAAAAAATATATGAGAAGCGAACAAAAATTTGAATGATTTAGCTACTTAGCTACATAGTTAAAGATGAAAGAGAAAGAAGATATGATAGCAATGNNTCTCATGGGGCACTAGTAACCAGCCAGTAAGAGAACATTTGATTATAGTTTGGAAAGGCCCTTGACTACGTATTTCCCAGGTGATCAGTTGTCGATATTCAACTTCTTCATCCTGAAATTACAGAGTTCTCGATGTCTTCGCAAAATGTTCGTCTACCTAGGATGTATTATCGCGGGGCCAACAATGGTGACCCACCCTTGCGTTCATCAAGCATGACCTCCTAGCATGTTGCAGAAAAGGTTGATCGCATGTTGAAATGTCCATCTACCTAGGATGTACTGTGTTATTGTGGGAATGGTAATGGTGACCCTCCCTGACATTCATCTTAAGCTTGAACTTTTTGCATGTTACATAAAAAAATTTGATCAAGTGAAATTCATGATTGTGCTGTTGAAGTTGACCTGACCTTTTTCAGTTTGTGTACTTTTTCTTCCATAGCTGATGACTGAGTCATTAGTTTCATTGATTTGTTCGATGATATGACACCCTTTTTGTTGATCTGACACTTTCACTTAGTCACCACACTGAACGAAATATTGTATTTCCCCACCACATGGTCAGAAGTATACAAGGATATTTCAGGGATAATTTTTGAGGTATTCACATGAGTGGCAAGCTCTTCTGATTTTGACTGCAGATGAAATAGTAATTATTAAATTATGGTGTATTAGATCTGCCATCATCATAACAAGATAGTAATTCCTGAAGCAGAAATGGTTTTAAAGTTTCCTTGCATAAACTGATACATGCTCGGATAGAAGCTGTCATTTGTTTTTACTGCTTATGCCCCATAGTCAATAATTTATCCAGTGTTTGTTGCAGTTTTTACAATTACAATTTTTGTGTCTCTAATCACCGTCAGTCACTGTCACTCTTAAACAAAAAAGTATTTTCAGAAAGAAAATCTTTCCATTGTTGTCATGTCCTGTGACTTTGGTGCTTCTTCAATTCTTGAATGAATTCCTAAATAAATATGACCAATAATAACATACAATAATTCCTTTCTGTATTTTGAAGCACTTTGCAGAAATTAGTGGTCTATAGTTACACTTTTGTCAGGCATTGTTGCATTTAGCCGATAAGTTTTGCCCTTTTACTGACCAAGTACTGTAAATTCCCAAGATGGAGTGCTTAGTAATTCTGTTAAAGTGAATTGAAGATTACTGACAGTGGTTAATTGTGTCATCATTTGAATGGGTTATATTTTAATGCCACTGACCTACACTATTACTGAAGCCATACATCATTTTAATTGCATTTTGAGAGATATCTCGATGGGATGTCACTAATCTAATTGCCACTTTTCCTTCCACTTTGAAGCAGTAAGTAACCATCTATACAAAAAATTTGTTGTACTAGCCTAACAACGTTAAGACAATCTTGGTTGGCATACATTTCTGGTCTAATACCTGACAAGTATCTATATTTACTGTGCAGTGTCTGTTTAGGTGTCTCTGTCAATTCTTCTAAAAACTTGCTATTTGTTTAGAATAAAGGAATTTTCATGTGTATGTCATGACCTAAAACCCAGATTAAGTGTTATTACTCTATTGTCAGAGATATTGTGTACTGAAAGAATTCTCCACAAATGACAACTTTTTTATAATTTCTGCAGCTCTATATAGAAATGTTGTAAAGGTCATATGAATGTTCAATTCATTTGTCAGAAGTTGCCGAAAAAATAATTGTTGTGGTGAGAAAAATCCTTTGAAAGAATTGTCATACAGACAGCTAAAATTTTGTGCATGCCGCATGCAAACTGAAGATCTGACATGTAGAGTGTAAAAAGGGAATGAAGAGGAAGCCCAACAAATGGATTTACTTCCTTCATGGAATGAGTATCTCTGCTTATCAATAAAGGAGCAACATATCACCATACTGTAAGATCAAACTATGGCTTTACATTTCACAGTTGCTTTTGATTCTGAGGAGAAATCCCATCCTCTATTTTACATCACCAACTTAACTTTTGTCTGGTTCTACCAAAATTAAGATCACATGGTATCCTAAGCCAAAATCAACTTTGATTTTAATAATTGCATAAGTCCTAACAAATCGTCATTATTCAGTTGTAATGCTATCAAGTACATTCAGTGCACACTGTATTACTTGATTTCTTTAGTGGGTCACGAAGGGTCACCCAAAGTTCGTTGACCCAATTTTAATATACCGACGGTGAAATTGCCATTTGCAGAGGTATGTGTTTATGTTGTTGAGGTTGTGTAAATATCATAGTCCATGGTGAACAGGTCATCTCATACAGAGTGTGAATGCAGAACCAAAGCTAAATTCTTCCCCAGAATAGTCTGTATAACTTTACAACAAGTGGGCAGAGTCATCCACCTTAGATGAATCTGCTCTTTCAATATTTAAACTGCAGTGAGGTGATTGAAACTTGAGTTGATGTTTCAAACATTAAACTAGGGTATGATCGCTTCAACTCGTGAAGTGTACCCATCATTTGTATCTGTACAGAGGCAATAATTAACAGATAAATGGAAGGATCTCATCTATGGATTCGATCGGTCGCTGCTGTATTCATCCAAAAGGGCAAGAATCTTTTTCTGGTCACTGATTACACCTGAAAGTGCATAGATAGATAAAAGCTTTTGAATTTACCGTAGAGTTTCCCTAGCGCTAAACAGGAAGTCCATCAATGCGGAGAGTATCATGTCTTTTGACAGTTACGAGTGCCGCCTGCCTAGATAGATAACAAAGACCCTATAGTGATACACGTACCGCAACCTTTATTAGCAAGTGGCACAGGGACTAGTGGCTTGGAGGTGTTTATAAAACCCAGTAACGGCTTTGCTTATTTTGAGAAGGCTCAAAGTCCCAATAATGCAGTAATTGCGACTGCTTGGATGCCCTAGATAACAACAATTGCTACCAGCTTTCTTCTTATAGTACAAAACTTGAAAACATCACAACTATTTTATAACAATCAGTGTCAAAATGATATGAATTAATACATAATTTGAGTCGCCTTTATGTTGCTTTTGCTCATGCAATATAACATACAAAAAATGTGAAGTGGTGCTGTGAAAGGAGATACAAGTAGACCGATCCATACAAACTTATATACTACAATGTACGTAAATCTGTTGCGGAGGGAACGAAATGCCCGCTAATGGTTTTTATTTTTGAATTGGCCATATTTAAGCTAATGGTTACTGGAATGTAATGGAACATAAAAGTGTAATTGCTTTTAATTGTAGCAGACTCAGGTATAGATTGATATAAAACAGTTTCCTGTACGTGGATGTAAATCACTGCCTTTTGTCCTATGTTTGGTTACGATTCGATACTGGAGTGGCAGTTTATGTCATTAGATGGGGTAATTAGCCCTTACTGCATGCTTTATCAATTACCTGACATGCGAGTTAGTGTTTTTTCAACATGTTGAAATTTGTAAAGCACTTGTCTTCATTGCTTCAAACATTTAATGACAAATAGTTACTGTAGTACTCAACTGCTCATCAAATATCTGAAATCAAGAAATCTTAAATATCTTTGTCTTCAGACATGAGGTCAACCTCAAGATATGCTGGAATTCTCTAAAGTAAATATTTTTTGACAGACTTGAAGAGTTGTCAGTGTAGTTGTTTATGATGCTTTATTTGTCATTTTCTGTTTTTCAGTTTCAATTTTTAATTTTATTTTTGTCCTCCCCCTCTCTCTCCTCTAAACCTCCTCCTCAACTTTGCCATCTGAGCTACTGTACCTTTGGCACCTTATACTGTGAGAGCTCCCTGTAGCTAGACCAGCTAAGACCAGTTGCTAGGAAGTTGTAGTTCAAGACGAAAACAAAGTCCATGAAACATATTGATAACATTTGCAGCAGTTTTGAATAGACTCTGAGGGGATGCATGATTTCTTGGAATCTAGCCTGTGTTGGTGCAATTAGTAATTTGCATGATGTTCTCCACCACAGACAGTAACCAATACAGTGGTTTCTGGCATGTGGTAACAATAAATCCAGACCTGTCAATACCCATGAATGTCCATACATGTTTTTTTTTCTTCATTTTCCTTTCATATCCTGGAGTTGTCATCAATTGCAATGTTCAACATGAAATCTGTTGATGTTTCATGTTCCTAGAGACTAATGGAGGATTACAACTTTATGTAAACCTGCTATTATTCCTGTTATTCACACATGGATTTATAAAAAAATGCCTTCAAGATTTATAGATTTACTTCTTGCTGTTATCTTAGCATCTACTTAAAGATAACAGCAACAACAGTAAAGTTAACTCTAGCTTTACTTAATTGTGAGTCCTTGAAAAACATTAAAGCTTTGCAGAAACTCTGCTGTCTAAATTTCAGCTGTGTGATATTTTCTTTTGCCATTTTCCCCTTAGTAAATCAGATTGCTTGAGTTTTAAAATGTTCTGCGATGTATTTACCGTTGCCTAGCAATAACTACCAAAATTCTGCCAACTATAATGACAAGCGAGACGTCGAGACTCCTCTCAGCTAGTATGCGCAGGGACTGTTGATCTTTATTCTGTACAAATTTAAAACAACAGGACAAGGGGAACTACCTGCAAAAGAAAACATCACTGTACATTCTAGCCATTAAATTTGCAAAAGCAGTTTTTCAATAATTAACACTTGTGGATAAAAATTATTAACTTCATGCTGGTTATTTCGTAAGGTGTTCTGGCAAGGTACTGTATGTCTGTGGTGCTGACTGAAGTTTCCAGAATAAATCTTATAGCTACTTGTAAATCATAACTCAAACTTGGTCACACCAAAGATTTTGGATGGGGGCGGGGTTGGGGGGTTGAGAATGAGAGTTGTGAAGAGACTCCAAGCAAAGACTGTATATTCTCTAGGTAGAGCAAACTAGAAGATCACTGGATAGAAATACCTTGTAGATCGCTGGAAATCACATCTACCACCTCCCCCTTTTAACATCTGTTGAAAACTACCCCTGGAATAGATTTTCATCTTAAAGAGAGAAAAAAAAAAACACTGACCACCGAGGGGGTCTTAATTCCCCTTAGCCTCGAACTTTGGTGTGCCATAGCATGGAAGTCCTTCAGTGTGTGTATATCCTGTTCGCTTGTCAGCATTTCATGAGTTCTATGAATAATTTACGTCTTGTGTGTATTCTTGAAAAAAAAGTCATAGGATAGGTTATATTGTACTTCCTTTTGTCACTGAAATTTGAGACGGTTCTTAATAATAGCAAGCTAAAAGATTGTTAGCAATTTTCTCTCGTGGTCTATGATTTGCAGGGTCTAATAATCAAGCTATACAGTTACTACAGTTTCATCATGCAGATTCCACACACATGTTTTATCAATATATCTATCAAGTTTCCATTTAAATTTTGTTGGAACAGAAACTGTCCATGTTGCTGACACCGTTCAAACGTTTTGGATGAATTTTCATGCGATCACCCTGCATATTTTCCGTTTTCATCAAAATTGCTCACAGGGAATGCAAACTGGTGACACCGTGGCTTAGGTGACTGTCAAGAGAGATGAACAATACTTGTGACTATGAATATTTTTATATCAAATACACAAACTGAATTTCTGTATCGTATCAATGTCTTTACAGCAAAGCAAATTTGTATGCTTGTCATGTATTTAGCAGCTGTTCATGTATAGTAATTTAATCGACCTTCAATGAAAACCTAAAATATAATCAAAGGTTACAGGTTGAAATGATTTTGAGTATGTAGTAAATCTATAGTAGAGTATATACCTCTCCAGAGTGATGTTGTTGAGTTTCCCTGACAGTAGATGTGTTACTGCGTTAATCAAACCCGATGGCAAATTACAGAAAAATGTGCGAAACTTGCATAGTCCTGGGTGGTCGTTCTGTCTAACATTCTGGTCAGACCATGGTTGCCTTGATATTTTCTGGAGAAAAAAAAAAAACAAAAGAAATGATCTAGATGTGGAAATTCCCGGGAACATACCGACGTGAACAGATCAATTGTTATGTCTTGCATGTAGTTTGATCTATATAACAATAGGTTTGTCACTGTTACACTGGTGACAGATCACGTTAAGAGAGAACTTCGCTTAACGTGTAACACATCATCAGAAGATTAGCTTTATTGCCGAGTCATACGACAGCGGGGATTCCGAATGCTTCACACAAACAATTAGCATCATATCAGTTTTCACACAAGATACATCTAAGGTAGCAATGAATGGAGGCCAGAGGGGATGTTTACAAATCCGGCAAAGCGGATGGATATTAAATACATATACAGAAACCGATCCGTGGGAGGATTGCAAATGGACGTGGAAATGAATGTAGGTGAATGCTAGAGCTTTATTGAAAAATAAGCTGTTTCCAGTTGCCTTCCAAATCCAGGAAATTGTCAGCCTGCGGAGGATCATCTTTCACGAAACTCAACCGAGAATGGTCTTAAATCTGTGCAATAAGTGCACTGCGGTTTCTTTATGACCGACACCAAAGAGAGGATCCAGTGCAGGTTGGCGTGTATCTGCAGTGTTTTTGAGTAATACGGAGGTTTTGATTAAACCAAGATTTGCTATTAAAAGTGGGATGATCATATGGATGTCAAGGGAGCTCAGCTAGTGTAAGCATTCAGTATTAAAGTAAAACATCAGGAAATAACTACAGTACAGTTTTACGATCAAAGGAGTAAATTTGACTTTAATAGCTGTTTGGAAGACTGTACTTGCAGTCAAGAATGAGCAGCAGGGTCAAGCCACACTACACATGCAATACTACAACAGCATGGTTAATATGCATTCAGTGCCTTTGCATGCTTTGGAATATTCATTAAACATAAAATACCCATGTGATGTCACTCCATGTAATTATCTAAATTTGCTTTGTTCCTTCAACTTGCATGACCATGAGTGTGATTTGGATGATTTTGTCAGCTCGTGGCATAGTTCAGGAACCTCGATCTACACCAGTTGCCAGCCTCCATGATCAAAGTTAGTTCATGCTTTAGTGACCTGTCATTTTTAGATTCCCCAGGTCTGTGTAGAAGTTTCTGGACAAGACCATTGAAACAGAGGGGAGAAAAATATAGTTCTTGAAAAACAGCATTTTGCTAAACAATGTTCTACCTTGACTAGTCTATCAATAGTTAATGTTTGAATAATTTCCTAGGAATAATGATTAGTGCAACATATGTATCATTTAATAATTTCCTCATTCAGTCTTTCGAACCTTTCCCTTACGTAATACTCCTATGCCAAGAGTAGCACATCCCAAGTGAACAAAGACTGAAATTTCTGCAAAAGACACCATTAGAAAATAACCTCAAATTTCTTTTTAAATTAGGAACAAAATAACACAAGAATTCATTCAGTGTGTCTTTATAGTGTTAAAAAATACTTTACATGAAAAGGGAACCATTTGGTTCATATTCACAGCATGGTATATGCTATATATATAATTTTACTGACCATGCACTTTTCAGCAGCAATAAAGTACTGTTTTGGTCAGTTATGTGCTGCATGTACGCAGTGTGATGTGAGACAAGTATATCGGCAACACCAAGTCACATTTTAGTACAGTCTTATAGCGGTTGGTTCCTTTAAGTTACAGCTAGGGCTTTTTTCAATCTGCAGTCAAAAACATCATTGGAAAGGGAATTTTCCAAGTTTTTGTACTCCATTGGGATAGATGTTGTGACATCGGTCCTGCTTGCCTGAGGGGCATGAGAAAGTGGCAAAAAATGCTACAATCTAGATAAGCAAACCTGCTTTCAAGAAATTATACCCTGTGTAGGGCTGTTTTTTTTCTATCTCTTCAGAAACCGACAAACGGTTAACTAATGCCACTCTGTATGTAGTGACCACACTACTACTATTCAGCAAAATTTCCATCTTGTGGTTGAACTTCGCTAACTTGCCTTTTATCTTTCTTTGCTAATCAATTTATACTCGGTAATGATGGATAATCTATGTGTGTATTCTTTTCTGAAGCGAAAACCACAAATTAAATTAAAGATAGCTTTAATGAGTTGAATAACCTTGTGAGCAGATATAATTATCTTAATTGTAAAGTTTGGAGGGACGTTTACGCTTAATTTGATATTCTCATGAAATTCTGGTATGCGGTGATATCTTTACAGCAATATATGGCTTAGTAAAGTATTGATGGATTTGAATTTGTTTAATTGTTAAACAACATCTGTGTCTTCTGTCATTGGAAAATAAAAGATATCATTCAAAGCCTGCACAGTTTCATCATATTACAACTTGAAATTAAGTAAATGTTGTAATCTTTTGTGTCAGCACAACATATTCACATTTGTATAAAGTGGTTTCTATATGGTACCTGTAAAATAAAAACATACTGGTACAGTAGACATATGATATATTGGAGTGACAACATTATCTGGTACATCTTGACTGGATGAACATACCTGCTATCTCTATGGATGAACGTACCTGCTATCTCTATCACATTGTATGTTTCTCACAATGAATAAATGCAGAGCGGTGAGCTTATCAGTATGCCGTGGTTCAAATTCCTTGAAAATGCAATAACAACAGGTTTTTTAGGTCAGACGATGCTTGAGCGATTTGCCAAGCTTTTAGAGAATCAATCGATACTTTGCACTTTATTCCACGGGGAGATGCTAATTCTCGCAGCTCCACGCAGACTCTAGGCTCATGGCAAAGTCACAGTGATGGACTTGCCTACAGACAGGAAATGGCCAACTAGAACTGCAAAGATTTAATCGTAAATTTCAAAATTACTACAATGATTTCCTGTGGACATAATTATGCAGCTGAAGGTCAAGCTTAATATTTGCTATATATAGCCTTAGTATTAGGGAGAGGTGTTTGTTGTAGCACGCATGGTAACCAGAATTTTGGTTGCAACCCTTTCAAACTTGTGGCGTATGTTCCATAAAGTTTGTTGCAAATCTTAAGTAATAGCTTTAAGAAAATAACTCTCAAATTTGATTGTAATTAGTAATAAAAAATGGTCTGGACTTCAGAAGTGAAATACTACTGATTGTGCTTGAGAAATGAATTTGTTCTGGAAATTTGAACATAAGAAAGTGCAAAAATGAATGTTTGCAAATAAGTCAAACTTGCTGCATTCAAACTAGATACATGCTGACACTTTACTATAGCAACATATTAAATGAGTTAAAAGGAATTTCAAGGGCACAGAGTTGGATGGTTGACACAATGTTTTTGTACCATGTGGAGACATGAATAAGTGGTCAAGTAGAATGTATACCAAAAACAGTTTAACTATATGGGAATTAATTACCATTTTAATGTTGCACTTTATGTTGTATTGATACCAATTTCATACCAAGGCTAAATTGAGCAGTCATTTTCATCCTTTGCTTAACCCTTGAGCTGCTGACATTTCACATCAACCAGAACTTGTTGATTAATTGCCCACTAGCAGCAAACACCAGGTCCTAAAGAATTGGGTCAATTAATTTGGCTATTATTCAGGAATCTATTGATCTAGGACATAAACCTGTTTCAGAAAATGGAATCAAGTCTCCTCAGGGGGAATCTCTGTAACTGCTCAGCTTAAACTTGATATTTTAGCTTGAAACAGAAAGGAGGAAAAGTCAGTCGATCTGCTTGATGACATTTCATAATTTGATGCATGTGTGCATGCAATCGTGATTGCCTAAATGGTGAACATGATCCTACAAATGGTGGACATGACAAAAATAGTTTTCTTTTTTTTTAAACTTTGTGCTGCTGTGCATTTTCACATGTCTTGTAGCTATCTACTGTACCTAAATCTATATGTTAAATGCACCATTGGTATAGACTAGCAGCTTTACAGCTGTGTCTTTAGCACAATGTTTGTGGTAAAAATTTTGAGGAATCAGAGTACATGTGTTAAAACTTCTATATATATATACTGCAGTTCTTCTTGGTTTGTATGGATATTTAGATAACAATCCTGCTGGGTGATTGTAGGACAAGGGTCACATTTTCACAATCAATGCAGTGTATTAAGTAACATTCCCTTTCTGGTATTGTCCATTTCTAGTCTGTAGTAGAACTGGATGCCCCCATTGTTATTTGGAAGTATTATTATGAAGTATCTTAGTACAATGCATGATTTGAACAGAAAAGATAGGAAAATTGAATATGTTTGGATTGTTTGTTAAAACATTTTCGTCTGGACGTAACTCATGGCACGTACTTATAAAATAAAATGACTCCTCAGTCCCCAGTTTCAGGAGAGATTACTGCTTTTTTTCATTCAAGACCTCCTTCCCAGCCTTTGAAAGGAATATTCCTAATAAAAGGATTCTGGTTAGCTTTCTTCAGAAGATGAACATAATGAGGCCATGCATGATTATCACAAGTTCGACGGTGTAGTTCCGACTCTCCCTCAGTGGTGTCACTCTCATCATTTTATGTCTTCTCTCTTCCATGTTTCAAACAAATTCTTCGGACAATTTATGTTCAAGCGACTGATCGAGCTCTTGATGAGGTACCTAATGGAGGAGAGCCTCATTATCTTCCATTTCTGTTTCTGAAAAGCTTTACATGCATGCAGCCTTGACTCTTGATCTTTGAAATGCGACTTCATCAAATGGATGTTTATCTTGCAGAGTGGGATAATTACACAGAATTGCACACAGAGAAGGAGAACTTGTTTGAAAGAGCTGCTTGAAATGATACCATAGAATAACTGGAGCATATATATATCAAAGGATATGTTGAAGTGCTGCTTTTTTTTCATTTTTTCTTTTGTCAAGGTTGGATGAAATGACTTTATCGGGACAAATGTGATTTTGATCACTTATTAAGTGATAGCTGGTCATCAAAAAAACTCATGTTATTTCTATTTTAGCACTTTTACAAACAGGCTTGTTGATTTTTTTTTGCTTGTAAGAAATCATGGTTTAAAGAAGTGGTTTAAATCAAAACAATGATTTAAGTCAAATAAAATAGATTTAAATCATGATTTTTTTCAATAAAATGATGATTTCAATCGTGTTTTTAATTGACTTGATTCAAATTAAACAACTCTGTTTATGAATCAGATTTTCAATGTAATATACCCTGGGAAACAAAATATTCACATCATAGACCTATATATCTACACGTTGCTTACACTAATGGAATGTTTGACGTCACTAAAGGGCATCTGAAGTAAGTTTCAGCACTGTGCCCTCTAAGCCTAAAACCCACCCCCATTTAGCTTTTACTCAAGAACTTCAACTTGGGTAACTCATCATGCAGTTCAAGTCAGAGCAAAACTGAATTAACAGTGTGTACTCCCTCACCTCATATAACCTATGCTATACGGTATTGACCATGGTCTAGCATCTAGCTATTGTGTGAGTGTACTGCATCTGGTCACCACCCTTTCGTAATTGCCAACCTTTCTTCTTGCAGCGAAAGTGATATGAGGTGAGTGAGTACATTGCTAGCGAATTCCCAAACCAAGGAGTTTTGGGGATGTAGTCCAATTAAGTGGAGTGGATGCTACAAGCATGCCAAGAAAGCTGTGCAATGGTGCACATGGTTGAAGTAACCTCTTTTTGATGATTCAAAGACTTTTGACTTTTAAGAAGGTGCTAGTCGAAGAGTGTTGGATAGAGGACTTTGGTACCTCTGTATATGGTAATGCCTAAACATTTTTGGACAGAAAACTTGAAAATTCGGTGAATCAAAATAGATAGACACAGATGCAAATAGCAGCTCAAAACTTCACCATCAGACCAAAAGGCTGGCAATTGCAGAAGGGTGGTGACCAGATACACACACACATGCACACAAAATTGCCAGATGCTAGACCATGGTCAGTACGGTAATGTTATATGTTACATGAGGTGAGCATGTCGCTAGCGAATTCCAAACCAGGGAGTTTTAGGGAATGCCTAAACATTTTTGGATGAAATCGTTAGCAATAAAAAATGTACTGCCACACATTTTGTACATAAAAAGTGGATTTTGATCATTGAACATACCATAAATTTATCTCACTCTCAAGCAGTACAAGGATGGAGCTACTGTGGTAGCAAAGATACACATTTCTAATTGGTTTGTTATTCTGTTTGACTACAGGTGATTGTTTCTAGTAGTAGAGGGACTGTCACAGTCATGCATCATCTTTTAAACTTTCTCATTTATTTCTTTCAGTATGTGCCTGCAGCCTCTCCCAGGGTGGTTTCTTCATCAAAGATGGTAAATATTATTGTCATAAAGACTATCAAGAAAACTTTGGAACCAAATGTCATGGGTGCAGTCAGTTCTTGGAGGGTGAAGTGGTCACGGCTCTGGGCAACACCTACCACAAAAACTGTTTTGCCTGCGTTCGTTGTGGGTGAGTATATCGATATATCGATAAAACAAGTGGATTTTGGTCTTAAATGTTGATCAAAGTTACTGCTTTTTTTTTTTTTGGCCTAGAAATTTGCTGATTGTTCACATAATTTGACTTATTTTTCAGAAACCATGGTTTGTAGCAACTGTGAAAGTTGTACATGAATCATTCTCATTGGACAGTCAGTTTTTGTACAGTAGTGAAACTTGTAGGCTTTAATCGCCGCAATTACGTCTAAGATGTGCCGTAATCTACTACAGGTCCTTGTTTGTTTTGCCAAATGTTGAATGCTGCCCCACCCGGGCAGGGTGAGTTCACTGGAATGGGTATCGTAGAGTTGGCATGCGGTCCTACAATATGCACTGTATTCTGGACCTATACCTGTCTTGGCACAACTAATGCGTGTCCATTTCTAGTTAGGGCGAAGGCAGAGGTGCAGGGTTTAAGGCTGCTATCATTATTTCCTTACATGGTACAGACAAGTACATTAGTTATGCAGAGACAGGTGAGTTCGTCACTCATAAATGTTCAGAGGAGACGAGTTTTGGGATTTGTTTACTGGATTTTCACAGTCATGTCAAGTTTAACAAGTTTTCAGTTTTGTGTGGTACATATGTTACATGGCAGCAGTGCTGCCCTTTTGATCAGAGTTACTATATATGACTGCTGACAAGTTTCCTCCCATACTTGTCCTATGCAATGCTGTGTCAGTTCATTATCCTTTTCGTGGCCATGATATACTGCACATTGGCTGAGAGGCTGTAAAGACACATTAGGAAACTAATGTAAGTCGTAAAAACGAAGATCCTGTACCGTTTCAGGAGATGGGGCTTTAATGGTTTCCTCGGGAGAGATAGATTGAGACCTGTCGAGACTAATAAACTTTGTTAACGCCGAGGGTGAAGAGTATCAAAGTATCCATAATGGAACGCCGCAGCTTACCATATCAACAGCAGAAACTCCTACGTTGCTGCGTCGCTATAGTTGCTGCTGCTTCAGGTTCCAATTTTTGGCCAGACCACACTCCGAGATAAGATATTTCTTCTATGTTTGTTTTAAGTCATGCTTCCTATGCATAAGAGAAGGAAGGGGGAAAAAGGTGTCAGGGCAGAGCAAGTTTTTGCCTGATTAGCTTTTGGGAGCAGAGAATTGTAACAGTTAGCCCTAGGTGTTTGGGAACATATTGATCTTCGGAGATTTCGAAGTATATTTACAGCTTGTGTTAAGCTTGCTCATCAAATGGCAGGGAGTCTTTACATGTATGCAAATTGGAGGAATTTTCAGTGCACATTGCCGAAAGTCAAAAGCTCTGATTGCATTGCGCTCATCTGATTAGGAAGATATGGAAATAATTAAACATGCCATGCCTGTGCTGTGTGCAGGCAATTTCTTTGAATTTGTGCCTTTTTTTACAATTAAGCACAGTATGTTAAGGTTTGCCCTTGTCAAAGAGCAGATTCATAGCCTGTGGTTTGCATGCACTGAAAACAAATGGCTCTAATTTAATCTGCTTGAGAGAGCAATGATCCATATATGAATAATGCTGCACACATTTCCTAGTGAATAGTTCAAATTGGTGATAGATCCTGGCCCTATACCACAGATACTTCTCAAAAGAAAGAAAAAAAAATGAGGGAAAAATAATATGGAAACAGATATATAACGACAGTATTGCAACTCACTGCATGCTCTTTGCCATGTATGGAGCTACTGTACCAAGCACTGCTCATATTGTACCAATAGGAGTATCTATTTAGTGGCCACACGTTGTACCCTTAAAGGCTGTATTGCATCACCCTCAGCTACTGTATATTTTCACCTCGCGGAAAGGAAAATTCGTAACTGGTTCTAAGTTTCGGTACTCTTAGATTGACAGTAAATTTGAAAGATGCAGAGCAGCTCGTATTACACAGCGTACACAGGGATCCATNNAGGGACTAGAGGTAGGTGGTTAGGAGAATTGAAACTGTCTGGGGTGATGCCTTACAGCCTTTAAGCTGTGCATATCTAACAGATGCATTTCATACAGTATGTAACTTTATTTGCAGCAGTATTTATTTGTTACATAGCACCATGGAAGTAGGACTTCTCCATGCACTTTTGGTGTCCCTGACTCACGCTCAGAACTTGCTGAAATTCACTCTACAGGCCTGCTACGTCGCTTTCAGTTGGTTGGCCAACGTGTAATGTGCAGGTGATGTGTTTTGCACGTTGAGGTATTTAGCTGCTTATGTATTCCTACCTCCTACCCGTCACACATGTCAGTACCCGTATTACATTGCAGCTTAATGTCAAATGGAAACAACATAATCTAGAATTTTTTATGAAAGGACAAAACAATTCATCACAATTATTCACAGGACCTTTGTCTCAATTACTGTATACCCATTGCATCTTCAGTCTTGCATTCACTCCCCTACTGTACAGTAATGCACTTGCAAAGCACCGTATAAACACTATTATTGTGTACATTTACCCTCATTGACCCCACTTTCTATCCCTGATCAGTCCCTGAAGGTATCACTGTCTGCCTAGTGTTCCTTTTGCAAATATATTCCAGTTCTGTCGCCTGATTTAACCTGATTACAGTAAATACCCTTAAACTACCCAATTTCTACTACTGTAGGACCTCTGTGAATCACATAAAGCCATTCCAAGGAGGGGTGTTAGTGGGTCAGTAATTTATCAATTTTGGTAGTAACATCAGTTACTGGGAGCTGGTACTACTCCTCACATCTTTCTGCTCGAGTATAATCTCTTCAGTCTATGAAAATTTACGTTTTGTCCAACCTACTACTCATCTACATGTCAGTAAGTTTCTGCATATTCACAATGAGTTGTTTTTTCCTTTTCTTTTGAGGGAGGAAGCTAGGGGGGATGGTAGGAGCAATCGAAGGTTATGTCCTCTGTGATGGAACTTTGAAAGCCATCAGTGGTTGATACCTCTCTTGCAGGGGAGGGGGGAGAAGAAGATGTAATAAGAACGGCAGAAACAATTTATGACATTAGAGAATGCTAGGAACTGTGTCAATTTTTGTAGGGAAAATATGAATAAATGTCCCCATGATGAGTTGGAAGACTTTTAGACTTTCATCTATGATTATTTAGCACAGCACAAGTTATCTATACTTGTAGGAATTCTCACCAAAGCATCTTGCGTATACTTCTCAATTAGTATTAAAAAAACGTCAAGGATGTGTATGCATCATGAATTATCCTCGTCCTGTTCCAATTTGTTCAGAGATATCATCCAATTGCTTTAATGTGCAAAACCTATCACCTTATCGCCACGTTTTTTTTGACACATGGACATTTTGCATCGGGTCTGATTGCACAAACCGCGCCCATCACCGTCAAGAAACTATAGACGCAAAGTACATATTTCACAGGAGAACCTGTCAGAAATCCTATAGGTGATGCTTTGCACACTTAGCCTCATCTAAACAAGTTCGAATCGATCCCACCTAAGGCATTTAGTCTAAATTAAAATTTAATGAATTGCGTCTTAGGAATATTTAACAGGCCGTTTGAGCACCATAATGTTCAGTAAAGTATCATCTTGTTCACGGTGCTGGACAGGAAGCTATGGTGGAGGGACTTAATTTACGCCTAAATTACTGCAAACCATCTTCGAGCAGATTTCGAGTGTATCTACAACATTCAGCGTTTAATTTATAGGTAGCCTGTGTGAGGTTTCCTAAATCCCCCAGGGTAAAGTCATTCAGCGTCTATGTGTCGGTATGATTCACAGAGAATACTCCGCAAAAACAGGTGCCGAGGTATAGCGATGTCGTTCGGGAAGTGGGTTTATATGCGTATGTCCTGCAGTATATGAAATGCACGTTTGAACCACAGGTATGACATACTATATTGGACTTTGCTTGGGGTTTCAGTTACAGCTGTCAGCATCTTTCTCTTGAAAAATGTGAATTTCACACAAATTTTGCGGTCACTTTGACATGTCACAGTCTTTGGTATGGTACACAATTAGAGTTTGCATTTTCCCCATAACATAGTAATGTGACTAAATTACTGTGTATACCACTGTAAGCACCCAGTTCAAATTTTGGACCCAGGTGCCTGTGTTCCAAATCGTGTACCCAGGTGCCTGAAATATTCTTCCTTTTACCCATACAAGTTTGTAGTAAATTCATAGCATACATTGCACTTGGCATTTTTGTATCCCAGTATCCTCCTGATGAACAACAAAAGCAAGTTAGGTCTTACTGTAGTTGGGCATGTATGCTGAATTTTGTCAGGTGCCAAGGTAGGTACATTACAGAGACTTCGGATATTGTAGGTGGCAAATTCAAAACCTGTTCCTGACACTTTCTGTTGCAATGGGTACCTGTGTACTTGGGTACCCAGAGCAAACACCAAGTAGGCCTATATATCCACGAATAGTCTACAGTAGCTACAATCTTGGACAAAAAACCTTGGGACACCCCGCGCCCCCGTTCAATGTTGGCTGTAGAATCGCTGTTCAAAGGGTACATTCACTTCTGTAGCGCAACATTGGAA
>VJOZ01048136.1:0-12395 GCA_009801055.1 Stichopus horrens | reverse complement strand
GCAAGGTTTTCCAACCCTGGTGTTAACCTCCTGTAAGACCCCCTTAAACCTCAGTTCATTGCCGAGTGGGGAATTGGAAATTCTTTCTCATAATGTATTGCATAATTTCACTGCTTATCAAGTATACTGTTTATATAGAAGGTGCTGTACTGTTAGCCATCTAAGTACAGTTTTTCATTGATTCCTGGAACTAGGAATTTTTAAAAGCTTGTATTGGTCAGTTGTGTTGTTTTTCACGTTATGGAGGTAGTAATTTTGGATCCCGGTAATGCCATTCGAGTACCCGGGGTTACCCGAGAAAACACTATCCCACAGGATTGCAGGGAGTGGGTTACTGTTGAGCTGCCAGTATGAATGATATAAGGTGTCCTTGTTTAGTGCACAGTTTATTAGAGCTCATACATGTAGAGCTTCTTTGTAAAATTTATACCTTAGGGTACATTACCTGTAAAATGATCAGTTACACTGTTGTTAGTATTGTTTCTTTGGGGTTTTTTTTGTACACTTTACTTAGCCAATATGCCATTTCAGCCAGCTTTTATTCAGAAGCACAAAAGAAGTGAGAAAAACCGCTTTTCATTTCAAACTTTAACATTGTGTTTGTCTTTTCAATACCAAGCCTTTGGTGGATTACTTTTCACTGTCATATCAACCATTGTCTATCTGCAAAGCTTCAACCCCAAACTCTTCAATTTTGGCTACAATTGGCCCCTATTGTACCTTACTCAAACTCATAGCTCCCACACAATAGCAGTGCTCGGTGATGCATGTTGGAGCCAGTCTCAAAACAAAAGAGGTGGCTTTGAGCCTCTTTTGGTTTCTTGTAATAAGCTTGGACTGATTCCTCAGTCCCTCCTCTGCCAAATGGAATTAAGGTTATTCTTGCATTGCTGTAAGTTAGTAAAGTTAGTCACTGCCTTTGTCAATCTCTGTGTATCTCTGTTTGTTTGTTTTCATCCTGCTTATCATCAGTCTCACTGGATGAACTGTTCAGAGCAGTGCAAATGAAAAAGAATAAGAGAAAGCCCTTCCTTTGAAGTAGCCTTCTTTCCACATAAATCATTCATATTGCTCACCTCAGAATCCAATGGGCTTAAAAAGGTACTACTGTGTCAGGAACTAAACATAAAAAATCCATGTTGTCCTCTTTAAGATTAATGTCAAGATCTCTTCTATGACATTGTTCATTAAAATTAGCTTTCAGTTTTTGATGCATTGCAATGCCCGTCTCAGTCGAAAATTTGATGAAATGTAACTTGCTGGACTTGGGTGCGCCATTCTGGGACTTGCTAAAATGAAAATTGTCAAATAAAGTGCTGTAGTCCCATGGCCATTTTAATTATAAATTGCATGTAAAAAGCCCCAGACGGGCCTTATGCACCAGTCTGTCTTGATTCCAAAGCGATAAATAGTTGTTTTGATTTGTGAGAGGGTGGTTCTGACTTGAACTGTTGGCAGCAACTATTGCATCAAAGTTTGTTCTATGCGTGATCCTTTTGAGACCCAAGAAGATGTGAATGAAGATTACTCGGGATGCCAATGTAGAAACAATACATGCATCACACAAAAGTAAAACTTTTTTACTCATCAGCTTGTTATTGAAACTTAATAAAGTCTGATATCATTAGTGTAGATTACATCTTTCTGATGTATCTTTTGCAGTTCCCATATGTTAGTCTCTGAATAACTTGATGAATTGATCAGGACAAAGCAAACTGGTCTCCAAACTTTTGTAGCCATTGGGACCAGAAATTCCTGCCTGGTATGTTGAACCACTGACCCATTCTCCATCATCATGTTCAGTCCACACCCTGGGCCTACCCGCTGTGGTACTCGCACTCTCAATCCAGATACAATCATCTCTTCACGGTGAAAGCTTTAGCTGTTTTTTTTAAGGAAAATCATTGACACACAGCCTTCCAAATTGTCCTGAGTACTTCTAATGCTGTTTTTCAAACAACTGAAATGACACCCTTTGTAGTAGTAGAGGAAAGATTTAAGAAAATACAAAGATTTTATTAATATAATTTTTCAACTCACTCGTAAGTCACCGTGTTATTGCAGCATAACCTGAATTGTAACAACACACATGTACCGCCATAAGTCAGGTAGTGTATATGCAAATGTATGTGCTACATCAACAGCGGCAGGATGTTTGAAGTCGAGTGATATTTCATTGCAAAGATAACACTGTTATGATTACTGTTTATGACTAGATGAATTAGATTAACATTGAAACACTCACTTTGGTTACTAACCACCATCCCCCCCTCTCCCGAATAAACAGGAAAAGAAAAATAGAGAGTCGTAGATGCTGTAGGAGGAAAAGATGTAAAATTAAAACTGTTGGGCATGTTATCAGCTGAAGGCAGAGGGTCTCTATATCCGGTAGGAAGCAGTTCTGCAGATGTGCTAGCCTCAGATTTTACTCCGGTATTTGTGTAACGGTGTGCTACAAACTACCATTTTCAAGATTGTCTCAACCTCTAGCTGTTACCTACCAAGTGGTATTTTGCAGTAATAGGGCTCATTGAAATGTTAGCTTCCAAGTTGAAAGAAAGCAAATTTGTGACAAAAGGAGATCGTAGTTAGGTATATGAACAGACTTTGATTTCTCTTTCACGCCGGAATTGTAAACTCTCATAATCTGCTAGAGTGCAGGATGCAGCTATGCTGCATGGGTATATTATGAATGCTTAACATTTTCAAGTAATATACATGAGTGAAACAGCATTGAAAAACATTCACCAATGACAGGAGCTAAACCATGTAGCAGCAAAATTCTTTGAATTTTCAGTGTTTTTTCCTTTTCTGCATCCCATACTGCATAAAATCTGTAATGATCCATGATGTATGTCAAAATTTGGCCAGAAATCTGGTGAAAAATTATTGTCACAGATGATGGTCACTATAAAATCCATCCTCTGAGGGCTTGTCATACTCTGGATAACTGTTGGATGAGGAAAGACCAGAATCATTCAAAATACAGAAATTTGGAACAGCTTATATAATCAAACACAAAGTACGTTCAGACCAAGAAAATGAAATAAAGTGAACTGCGATGTAAATCTGTAATACACAGTGAGGCATCTCAATCACTAGTCGTTACTACCACTGAATTCCCCATCACAGTTAAGGGCAAGTACCTATGTATTTGTTTGTAGAAAGTTATGTTGCAGTTTTGTATCTTGCATGGACGTGCAAAAGAGCAGTCCTTATGGAATGTTGCTTTACATTAGATTCTCTTCAGTCGAGAAAAGAGAGAGAAACTCATCCATGCATCTAGCTCAATTGCACTTTGTTTCATTCGTTGATGTACTATTAAAAGAGACATGTATAATTCATTTTTTCTCTGTAGACCTCTTTCTGGCCAGTTGTTCATGCTTTCAGTGTTATAAGCACAATTACACTGTAGTTCCAATTGCTCAGTTAAACACCAACAAGGATGGCAACAGCCAGGAAATCAGTTGTCGTACTTCTTTCAGTTTTTATTGGGACCCTTTTTATGGACTGGTGGTGCCATCTCCAATCCGGCTATGATCTCTTTATGGGGTCACATACTGCCAAGGTCATATTTTATTTGGATTCCTGTGTTTGAACAAAAATCTTGAGATCACATAAGGGATCTGCCCAAACCACGACTCTGTTTATCCATCCTGCTTGGGGTCCAGTACGCTGCATCATAAATTGCCCTGTTTGTGTGAAGCAGTGCTGGAGTGGTAATGGGCAATCAGATTTTAATTACAACTTCTGCAAACTTTGAAAGGTCTTTTGGTATTTTTTATTGCCTATTTTGTTCCCTCTAATTTCATTGGCTGGAGTTGTGGGGTGTATCGTGGTCTGCTTATTCACTGTATTTGAAAAAAAAAATAACTAAGAGAGACTTGCATAGGACTATGACTTCTCCCGGTGGATTATGGGACACACAGATATATGTTTGGGACATTTTTATGTACAGTTGAGAGCTACACACAATAGTTACATTGTGAAAATCACAATTTGAAATCACATCAATTGTGAAAGTAGTATTGGGTACTTAGAATTTAAAAGATATTTCATGAAATAAAATGCATGCATGCATGAGGTGTTATGTTTAACATTTTTTCCTTTTCGACATGTTTGTAGAAATCAATTGTCAGCATTATCGTTTTTATGCATACATACGGACGTAAGATGTAGAAGGCAGTAAAAATGTACTGCCTTTAGAAGTACTGTAATGAAATGGGTATTGCCTATTTGCAATTAACAAAGGGTAAGCACTAAGCTGTGGGTGTGATGGGAAAAAGGTTGCTCACTCAGTAGATAGATACAATAATTTGACCAAGTTTATTATTGACTACATGATCTGAAAGTACGAGTTGAACGTGACTGAAGCTTATCAAAGATTTCTGTGCACATTCAATCTTACACTGACTGTGCACTCTACATCTTTACCTAACTTTTGACTAACTTGTTGATATTACATGCTTTTGATGGATTATGTGAAAAAGAAATTTCAGAAATGTAAAAATATTTAGTTCAAATTTCAATTTTGTGTGGTTTGCACACACAAAAAAGAAAAAGTGTGTTGACCCACACACACATGCAGACTTAGAAAAACGTGTAAATCAGACAGTGGCGCCAACGAAGGTAGAGTTTCATTCACATAAACTTGTAAAGTATTTGGTCTTAATAATAATGCTTTGTGTGTTTTTTGAAATGCAGTAATCCTCTTTAAGAGAATCAAAAAAGGGAAAAGTTTATGTAAGGAAAGAGAAAAAGTGATTTGACCCCATTTTGATTGTTTGTGTCCCATATATATTTTGAAAATCGTTTTGAAACCCAATTAGGTTTTGGTTCCATTTTTCAAAACCTCACTGTGCCAAGCAAGAGGAGATCAGGTGCTTGTTATACCTGACAAAGGAAGAAGAAAGTTGGATGAATTATTTTTTTTCAAATTTTTTGTAATCTGTTTCTCCTGGACAATGACACCTTTATTCAGATCTATTCAGACAGGGAGCTATCTCCCACCAAACATCACAGTGTGCCGAATCTGGTTTTCACACCGACGCAACAATTGAGGTCTCGCTTTCTCTCCGCCTGCCCGTGCAATCCTGGCGTTTCGTGGTGAAGTTTCAGTTGATCTGGACTTCACTTGGCAGCTTTTGGATATGTAGCAGCCATATGAAAATTATTTTGTTGTTTGCTTTGGTGTTAGCTCCCTTGCTGTGAAGCACAAAAGGCCTCAGCTATGTCTCAACTTGCTCTGTATTCACGTTTTTGATTTTTTTTTTTGTAAATCTTTACTTTTATTGTCAGCTAGTGTCACAAGAAACTGACCACTGAATAATTAAATTGACCTACTGACCCATTAATACTAGTTACTTCATGCAATCTGAAAAATGTCTTTTTGGCAAATTAATTCAAGCCTTAACTGTGTTTGCTGATAGCCTAGGTAAAGTTAACTTGCACAATTGGAATTTTTTTTTTTTCAATTAATGCATACATCAAGAAGAAGGGTACTGTATCATTGTGAATTAAAATGTAAGCAAAACTGAACAATTAACAAAATTTCTTCAATTACCAGAACTGGAATAAATTTGATCAAAATTTTCACCAGCTTGGAAGAGAGGAGAAAAAGAATATTTTCTGCCAGTTGAGCATGCAACACTTTCTGTACTGTACAGCACCTGTTCTATTTGAAGTCAGCAACATTTACTATTAATAGTGACAACTTGCATTGCTCATGACTTAAAAACAATCCTGGGAGTTTTGGAGGCAGGTGTCACAAATTGTTCCCCATTTGCAGAAATCTTGATAATTAAAGGACCACTATCTACCCAGAATTCACTCCTCATAAAGTTTCTGTACAGAGTACAGTATGGGCTACTGAATCACACACTTAATAGTGACAGAAGGAAAGGGTTAGTTTGATTGATAGCTTTGACGTTTAATGTCCCTGATACAGTACTGTGTGTGTTGTTTTCTGGATATATGATAGTAAAGCATACAAATTTGTGGACATACAAAAGTCAAACATGGACAAGTATGCTCAAATTAATTTCAGACAGTTGATGTGTGATTGCTGATAAAAGTGGATTAAGTAAATGATATTTCATGTTTGATATGATCTCATATACTCAAACTTTACTGTACTGTGGTATATTGTTTGATGAGTATGGTTTGTAACACTACTATTCCATATTTCATGATAATGTTGCATGCTGAGGGAGTGGAAATGGCGGGAAATCTGTTGTTAAGGCCAGAATTTAACCCAAGGTTGGTTCAATTCCCATGTATGCACATGCATACTGACGGACAAGCATGCACGCCAACGTACCAAAACATGCATGTACATGCGTGGACCTCTCCTACGTATGGGCTCACTCACTTTTATGTATGAACTGAAGTGAAAGCCAGACCTTGTGCATTTACCTATTGCTTATATACGTGCATAAACAAACGTAAGAGCTAGCTACTACAGCATGTCTATTCTACAAAGGGCATTTAACAATGGAGTTACTAAATTATCATAATTGCCTATACCTGTAACGTAACAGTGACATACACTGAAGCAGAAATGCAACAGTATTGTAACAGTAATATGAAGTAAAAATATGCAAAATATACTGTAATGTGTATGAACAGTATAATGACAATGCATGGTTCTATATTAAGCATCTTTAGTTAATCTCAACCCTGTTGGATACCTCAGAAATTATCTTCCAAATTGTGGTCTGGCTCAGGGTTTTAATGGATACTTTCCATCCTTCCACGTTTCAACCACATCCATTCTCCATGCATCGCTGATTTAGTCAAGTGATAAAATATAGAAATGACAAGATAAAAGGCTGAGGAAAATTTACAATGTTTATCAGCCACAAAGTAAACAAGCTGGAACCGGTGATAAAAATGTAATAGCTTTTGAGGCTTTTGTGGAAAAGTGATACACTTCAGGCATGTAACCAGGACAATTTTGAATATGTGCATGCAATTATAGAAGCAACAAGCACTGTAATGATGTTTGTACCAATTGTACCACTAACATGGGGATAGTCTAGAAATGCCCCTATTTGTCCAGATTTTGAAACACTTTTACAATCTCAATTGATTTCTCGCTCCCCTCCCTCAATACTTAATTCCTCTGTAATTGTCATTCTACCAGAAAATAGCATCAAGGATTATGGATATTCAATTTTCTCTCCTCAGAATTCCATTTTACACACTGTAAGTGCAAAATTAAGTGGAAACTGTCTTTTATTGCTCAGTTAAAACATAGAACCGAGGGATTTAATTTGAGGGTGAAGCAAGGAAACTGCAAGCCATGCTTTTGTGTGAATTCTTGATATCAAATGATACAGTGTGTCTTACTTCTGTAGATTCTGTAGATGTCAAAATTTTTCCCACCAATTTAACTCTGAAGATTTCAAATTTGTCTCCTTTTGCCTTATGCCTAGGTTGCCATGCTACACATCTCAGAAAGAAAGACCTCCACATGGATCATGTTTGGAAAGGGGTCGACATCGGCGTGGAGAGCCCCGGTCCGTCATTTATCATTCAGCCTCTGGGAGCCTACCCATCCTCCACGTCATTTTTACAGAGACCTATCTCGGTGGGGTATGCAGGACTGGAACCTAGCATTCTGAGTACCTCATATGGACCTTTCCAGACAAGACACACCCTGATGGTGAGTGATCAGGAGGCTGACTCAGATTTCTTTGTCAGGGCCCACTTGATTGATAAAGAGATCCACCGGCACACCCCCAGCGTGAGGGTCCTGTTTCACCTGGAAAAGCACCGCCTGTCTGCCGGCAACCACAAGTCTAAGACTTGCCTGAAAGCAGAGATCAAAGCCATGGATCTGATTTCAACGGGGTACTGCATCCCCAAGGGTCACCCTGCGGCATGCCTGGCTGAAGTAGACATCCCACTGGCGTGGAAAAGCGACGGCAACAACTCCTCGGACAGCCCAGTCGAATTGAAAGTATCTTATGCGGTCCTTCCTTCTTCGGAGAATTACAGGTGCACTTCAAGAGATGATGAGAGTGATCCCTACCAGGAGGGAGATGGCATCGAAGGAGAATTCTTGGCTGCGGTCCCCGTCATCACAGAAGACGACGATGACGACTACACCCGTGTGACGGAGGATCGCTTCGTCCACATGGACATTCCCAAAGCACAGCTAGGCCTCCATGAGAAATTTGATGTTCCTATCATGGTTCACAGACAGGCGGTGGAATGCACCTTGCGGTAAGTACATGGTAATAACTATGGGCTTTGCTGAAGAAGAGGTAATGATTTATTGTTCTTGTGGATAAGTGTTTTTAATATCGGTTTCTTCTTAATTAAGTTCGGTTGGTTCCAAAGTGTGCAATAGATTGCGCACTAGTACCAGTTCATAGATGACTGTTCAGTGACTCCATACACGGTAATTACCCACAGAATTTCCAGGCAAACTCAGCCTTGGTCTAGTTTAAATCACTTTAAGGTCACATACCGTTTGAAATTTTTTTGTCCTGAATATACTGTTCTGAACAGTGGTAAGAAGCATGTGTTCCTGTGAACAGTTTAAGCTGTACAGTATTCAGTACTGTATGTATTTGTTCACTTGTTCATTGTGCAGATAATAAAACATGGTTGTCAGAATAAATGAGAAAGTACTTGTACAGAAAATACAAGCCGCTTGACCAGGAATATTAATTGAAACTATGGTTGCTTTTGTCATGTTTTTGTATAATGTCACAGTGTTTAAGTTAACATGGGCCTATTTACTTTGTACATAAAAATGAATTTCATATTACACTAGGGACACTTGACAATACTGATTAGAAGACAACTGGTCTCGAAATTTGGAGGCGGGGGGATGGTCAAAGCAGACAAAATGGGGAGGGGTCCAGTAGGTTAAATGAAGGTAGTTTGAGTCATGAAGCATTATATTCAATCTTTCAGTACATAAAATGCATGATCAGACCGGGGTGATGTCCCTCTAAGGTGAAGGTGTTGTTTTGAGGATCTTCTTCCCAAGTTTATTATCATAATCTCTGTAATTTTGTGGGTGCAGGGCAATATATGCTTTATGATTTGTTTTCACTACAAATTGCCTGTGTTGAATACTCTGCATGTATTCATAAATTGAGATATTTATGACCCTCCTTACACAGGAAATTTATACAACTCTCCACAGGTTTTCAAGATATGGTACCTCAGGTGACACAAAACCAGTTTTCTGTCTGTATCATCTCTTTGGGCTGGGGTTTTAATGGTTATAAGTGATCAATGTGAAAGGCCATATATCAGAACTGCAAATCAATCCCCCTTTTTTACTGCTATCATGGGTCCCACTGCCCATTTTGTTTTATTTTGGAGGGAAGATAGGCCAAATTTACTTCCTCCTTTCACTTTGCATTGGAAAAGAAAGCTTTCCCTATCTCCCTGGGCATATATATCTGACCTTTGCTTCACCATAACATTGTAAATCATGCTCACTACATGCAGGGACTGGAGAGATATGCCTCCAACTACCCCATTAAGCTGTCTTCAAAATTTACAGCCATAGACTTTTGAGGGCCAAAATGTTTCCAAGTATCTAGACTAAGTTATCTATCAAGTACACTTGTGTGCACAAGTAAAACCTGTGCAGGCATGCTACAATGGCACACATGTACAGGATCACACAGAGACGCAAACACACAAACCCACATGTATGCAGTCACTGACCAATTAAATTTTTACGGCATGCTGGTGTTGTTGTACACATCCAGCTACAGTAATACATATAGTGCTGTAAAAATTTAAGCTGTCCTGTAGGTGTTGCCTTGCTGGTAGTTGATGGGTCATCTGTTGCATAGCAAGCTTTACAGTATTCTTGAAAAACTTGGTTCATGTCAGGACATCATACACAAATTATCTAACTGTACCAAATGGATTAAAGTATTCTTTTCATTTACAATGCAATTACCCTGCAGGGAAGGGGCAGGGGAGAGTTCGTAAGGGCTGCAATTACTGTACATGCACCAACACTCATGACAGAGGTTGTCATTTTGAATTGAATATTTCCTTATCTTGTAGAGGCATTGTTCTCCAAATAAAGCACTAATTAAGATTGTTAAGTCGTTAACCTTTGGAAGTCCGCGACCCGAGAACAAGATTCCCCTCAGATAAAAGAGCAAATCAACTGGAAGACGTGCAATGCAGGATCAAAAGCATGTTGCAACACTCTGATACAAGACCTTTAACGTAAGCTCATTAGTGTCGCCAGTTTATAGGTAGTAAATGCTCAGTATGCTGAGGCCTGGTTTACCCTGTTTGGAACTAGCACAGAGCAGCCTTAGTAGCAAGGACAACAGAGTACTAGTTCTTCAGATATAGGTCTACCCTACATACAGAAGGGAAGTACTCTGTATGGTTGATGGAATCAGTCGCAGGTCCTGCATTCTATGTACACTATATTGTCCTGCATCTTTTGTGCCCTGCTTCATTGCAACACTAGTACAGTACTAGCTCTCTGATTCTATTATGTCTCTACAGTAGGCCTTACAGAAAATTAATATCCTTCCCTGCCTTTGACGTGTTTAAACATATCCCCTACTCTACAGCTGGCCAGGTGTCCCATGGAATTAAAATAGCACATCGAGCTTTGTCACCAAATTGTCCAGCAATTTGTGAAGCCTTTTCTTTTCTCTCGTTTCGAAGATTTAAGGGAGCTGAAAATGGAGACATTATTAATATTGAACGTTCCCATGATGCACGGAGCGAGGTCACATTAATGCCCGCCATACATGTAGAAGACAGATCTATGGCCTTAGAAATCCCGGCATGCCTCTCGTCACGTTTTCATCACAAGCAAATGCCCACCTTGCCCGTCGGTTGATGCCACTGATTCGTCAAGGTTAACCATCCTGATCGTCTGATTGCATAGTTGAAGATAGTCACCGATAGTGCGTGATCATCAATCCCTGAAGTTTTACAGTTCTGTGAAAAAAATAGCTTGATGGTGAAGAAAATTATATTCGACCACCACAATTGGCCCACCAAAGGATCATAGAAGTGTCGGAATTATTAACAATATTTTCATTATTTGGTAACTTTGAGATCAATATAATTCTCTCATCAGTAAATGCTGTCAGGGTAAGGAGTACTGAAGTTGGTTTTGGTATCTTCGACTCTGCGAAAAATAATTGTAAAACTGCTGATAGTCACAGATAGTCGGTGATCGTCGCTCAACATCGGCCAGCCTGGACGAATGGTACTGCATACGGGTTAACCCTATGTTTGTGCAGGAAAGGCACTGTAAGCCTTTAATGCAGTCTCTCCATCGTAGTGACCAAACAATCTGCACATACCTGGTTCTGAATTTTAGATTACAAACCTAAAAGTTTGCAGAAGAAAGTACATTCTTGCATGTATTTTAGGAATCCCCCCTGATTTATTGCTATGTTTCAAGTAGGCCTTCAACTTCATGTCAAGTCGAATATATTGATTCAAAAAAGAAAAGAACTTAAGCTTTGAATTGGCCATCATTTCCATTTTGTTACTTAATGGATACTGGCACAGAAGATCCTGTGCATCCCTTCTTTTTGTATTATCCCTTCTTTTTGTAGTCCCTTCAACCTACATAGTCCTTCATTGTTTCACCTGCAGTAATTAACCCACCACAATTTATGTCAATTACAATCTATCGTCTTCCCACCAGGTCCCCTACTTGATATTTTGAACTCCGCAATTAACCAATGGTACTGTATCCTGCAAAGCTGTAATGCTGTATAAAAGTTAACCTGCCTTACAGTGCTGGTTTGTAATTTACTTTGTGTGAGTGTGTGTTTTTTTTTTGTAGTGTACAGTTCTATCAACAAACAACCATTAGTTCAATCAAGTAATTTGGGACCGTGATAAATGACTCTCTAGGCTCTGAAGGACCTTTGGACCCAATCAATGTAAATAAGGAGAGCCCTCTTAGAACCTGACCAAAAGGGGGAAAAAATTAGGAGAAGAGAGAGAAAGATACTGGTCAGGGTCTAAAGGTCAAAGATCTGGGGGACTTTACTTTATTCTTGAGGGCACACAGATGGTCTCAACAGCGGAAGAAGGCCTCACCAACAAGTGGTAGTTTAGATGAAAGAAAAATAAGACATATATAATGCAGAAAAATGTCATTTTTTTTTAACCATAGTTGTGGACACAGAATAAGCATGGTGGCCCTCTTTTCAAGATATGAATTTCTGGTAGATATATGGGAATTCAGTCATTTTGTCCTCAAGAATACCTTGGTCACTCCAGATATCTTTTTAAAATTCAAATGGTGCATTAAATCATGCAGTTGACTACTTTTGTGGACATGTATTTGGTGAGTCTGTATGTTTAGCAATTATGTAAGTTACAGGGTCTTGTGTGTGCATTGAACACTCACCATTTTCCTT
>VJOZ01048073.1:6993-21687 GCA_009801055.1 Stichopus horrens | reverse complement strand
CAATTCCCCAGACTGTGGCGGCACCGTCCATCTCTCCCGGGGTATAGCTAATATCATGTAAGAGGTGTAAAGATCTATTTGAGACGGCAAAGGTTTAATGTAAAAGAGATAACGCAGTAATGACACACTAATGACGCAGTAATGACGCAGTAATCACCACAACTGTAGTACGAAGTACACATTTTCTTTTGAAACATCTTAAATGGAAATAGGGCGTTTGTTTTAAAGAAAACATCCATATTTTTAAACCAATGTTTGTGGACGTAGAGTGGTAGATTATTAATAAATTTTTATTATAAATAAGGAAGGACAGTAGCCTTCTTTTCAAGAAATAAGCTCTTCGCAAATAGAAATTCAATTATTTCTTACTCAACTTAATTTTTTCACCCAAACTTTTCAAAATTCAAATGATGCATCTTCCGTTACTCGTCACATGCATAAAGTTTTGAGGAGACGAAGCTTTGGCAGATGTTTATTGATGAGACTGAATGGTTTATAATGATTACTGCTATTTTCTTTTGAATGTCATGTTGGTGTTTTCTAAACACCCTATTTCCCTTTAAAGCATTGTGTATATATGACGGTAAACATGTGTCCTGCGTTTGACGTCACATGCCTCATGCATCTGTGCCAGAGGTCATTGGCGAACTCCGAATCATTGACCTTTCGGAAGTTTTAAATATTCTATTAAAACTTATCCTTTACCCACAAAATAAACTTTGTAACGGGTATGTGACAGTATACACGTAATTTGAGTATTTCAAATTTCATCGCTAGACGCTGTACCGTAGAGTAGCAAACTAAAAAAAAAACCCACACTCTTTATTATCCTTGAGGTAATTTGAATATTTCATTGCCCATGTTTGGTCATGTTGATCAAAGCTGTTCAGGTTTGATCCGACGAGATAAGAGGTTTGAGTATCGATTACACCAGCGAAACTATAATGTCTGGGAAGCCTTAAAAATACTCTTCTACCGATGTCGTTCTGAAATTGTGAGCCACAAAAGAACTTTGCAGGAACATATCCGAAGAAGTGATCGAATTCAAGGTATTCACTATTGGTATTTATTTTAACATTTTTCTGTAATTGGCCTTTTCTAGAGGGGTGAATCCCTCAATTAAATGCAGCAATTTGCTTCCGCCACTGAGATTTTAAGATCAGTACAGTTTTCTTTGAAATTAATCATATGTGCAAACATTTTAAGCCCATCAAGCCCTTTTTTTTTATTAATATTTGAAATGGTAGAAGGAAAGTCGAAAAAATAAGGCTTTCTGCTTTGCATATCTGGAAGCTACTTTCCGTTAACTTGGTCACTGTACATCCTCCCATATTGTCAATATTTAAAACAAACTCTCAGAGCAGATATTTAAACTGTAATGGTATGATATGTTGATGTTGAGTAATCTTCTCCATAATTTCGGCAATTTTTTTGTCTTTATATGAATTGAACATAGAAGACATAAAGACTAATCCCTGTTGAGGATATGATTTTGTTCACTAAGCTTCGACAGAAGTGACTTTAAAGGGAAATAGGGGGTTTAGAATATACCAAGATGGCATACAAAGAAAATAAGCTTTAATCATAATTAAACCATTCAGTCTAACCATTAAACATCTGCAAGAGCTTCATCTCCTCATTATGCATGTGGTGTGTAAGGGAAGATGCATTATTTGAATTTTAAAAATTTTGGTGAACAAATTATTGTTGAGCAACAAATTTCTATCTGTGAGAAACTTATTTCTTGAAAAGAAGGCTACTGTCCTTCCTTATTTTGACTAATCGGTCATTCTACCAGGCTTTGCAAACACTGGTTTTAAATCTATGGTGGTTTTCTGTAAAACAAACGTCTCATTTCCCTTTAAATAAGTCACAGAAGCCTACGTTTGTGATAAATGAGTTTGTGATCATTGGCTTATAACCACTGACGATTTCCGGATTATGTACCGATGTTATTGAATTTCATGCAAATTGCTTGTTATTTGCAGGACCGCTAGGCTAAAGAGGTATTTTCTGTAGCTACAAAATCTGACAATAAATTAATGTACTGAACTAGTCCATAAGATGGTTATTCCTCAATATTCTTACATCGAACAATTGTAACGTTTCTGGTTTAACAATTAAAACGTCAATCACGGCATTAAAGTGAAATAGGGCGGTTACAATGCTCCAACATGGCATACGAACCAGAGAGCTTTCATTATAATTATTAACCATTTAGTCTCATCAATAAACATCTACTAAAGCTTCATCCCCTCAAAACATTTTGCATAAAGATAAGTATAGGAGGATCCATCATTTGAATTTGGGAAAGTCTGGGTGAACAAATTAGTCTTGAGCAACCGGCATAGTGACTGAATTTCTATTTGTGAGAAATTTAGTTCTTGAAAGGAGAGACACTTCCTTCCTAATTTTGAATGATCTATCATTCTGCGTCCANNAAAAAAAAAACGTTTTGAATCTTTTAGGCTGTGAAAGTGCATGTACAGAGTGAAATGTCATAGAAATAGTCGATTTTCTTAATCCTAATGACTATCATGATATTTTGAGCCAAGCATTTCAACTGAATGCCTTCTATGCATCCCATATGTATGATAACCACGTGAGAGGTAATCTCAGCTTGAAAGAACATTATTCATGTTATCTTTCCACGTTCATCTATAGCCTGGTTAGAAATGTAATAAAGCCTGAGCGTCATTAGATGCCTTCTCCCTTTCCTTTTCAACCCCCTTTTCATAAAGACCTAACCTTAACGAGCATTTAAATTATTATTTTTTTTTTTTTGCTTTATTTTATTCTTTATAGCCCTGGAAGTAGAAACACTGGGAACGAAGTACGGTCGAATATCAATCTACTGAACGGATGACCCAATGATGACTCATGAATGTATGGAAGGAATATTGTAGACTTAAGAGAAAAAAAAACAAGCATAATTGTTCTTTATTTACACAGTATTTACACGCATAACACACACAAAGAATCTTCATACGTGTGCAATCCTAATGTCATATGTAATAGTCTGTCAGTTGTAACGTCAAATTATACAAATCAATGCCAACAACCATAACATCATTTCTAAAAATAAAATAATTCCTAATGCTAACGAATATGGGACTGTGATCTGTGAAACGTGTTGATTAACAACCGTAAGAAACATTGCCCCTTTTCATTCCTTCAAGTTGGGACCACTTTACCATAGCCCACTCGACATATAGGGCAACTCGCACTTGAACCAACTGGTGATCAACAATGCACAATAATATATGCATGGAGACTAGAGCTATCACAGATGTCACTATAGGCGATTTCCTTCATGCTTGTTAAGTTGTGCCTCTGCAGGTTTTGGAAAATCTAAGCAGCGTTGACTGTATTTTTGAAGAGCGCCACTAATTTTTGTCGTCGTTATCTCTTTTCTTTTTGCGTGTGTGTGCACGAGTGGCTCTGATTTTGTTGTTATGGCACAAGTTTGGAAAGTGCAATCGCTAATACTTACCGTCGAGCGGAAAGTGCATAAAAAAGTACAGAAGTAGGGGAGGATATGAAGCTGTGAACGGAAAATGTACACTTCATACTTACTAATTCGTTACTTCTTGTGGTAGCCTTTTCAAGTTGGGCTGCCGAAATTTCAGTACTGAAATACCGGTAACACACAAAGTTAATATGTCGGACAGGAAAAAAAAATAATAATAGTAACATGTTTGTAAAGATTTCAGCTTGTATTAATTTGAGAACGATGAGGCAGTGATTAAAAAAAAAAACAACGAGAAATTGTTATACTTTAAGAGGGTTGAAAACACTGGCAAACGGGGATTGCAAAAAATTTTAAAAACAAAAATCAGAAAATGGCACATAAGTTACGTGCATCATGTCGGTATTTTAACAGATGTATATCTCCAAAGTATAACTATAGTCATCGTTGGTCCAGTTTAAGGAACGATTCTCTCAGCTTGAACTAACTTAGATGATGATCTTTTTCGGTAATTCAATAACAATACCAACCCACAACAAAAGAAAAATGGACATTTTAAAAACATTAAAATCTGCGTTTTTTAGTTCAATTGTTTTAACACTAAACTTAGAAAACATTGAAACTCCTGTCTCAGTTCTCGATATTCATAGCAATGTAAATTAAACATTACAATTTAAAGAAGATTTAAAGAAGATAAAAAGTATTGTTATTCAGAAGATTGTTAATAGTTTACAACGCTCACTCACACGGGTAGGTGAATATGATGGGCGAGTTTTTTGTACGGATAACGGTAGCAATAGTCTAAACCAAACCAGCTTCACATAACCAGGCTGCTGGGACGTAGTATGCCGCAGACAGATATAAGCTTCTGTGATTATGTAAGTACGCCACATCCGGTCTTCTTCACACAGGTCATGTGTCCGCAAATATACGTAACACATTACAAAAGCCAAGATTTCATACAAAAAATGTATCTGTTAAACGGCCACAGTCACATCACTATCTCCACAAAGGGAAATAAGGAGTTGTTTACAGAAAAAAATCATGTCCTTAAAACCAATGTTTGATAGATCATTCAATATATGGAAGGACAGTAGCCATCTTTTCAAGAAATAAGTTTTTCACAGACAGTAATGCAGTTAGCCTGTTTGTTGCTGAGCAATAATTTGTTCAACCAGACTTACCCAACTTCAAATGAGGCATCTTCCGTTCCCTATCACATACATAATATTTTGAAGGGATGAAGCTTTTGTAGATGTTCATTGATGAAATTGAATGGTTTAACAATAATTAAAACTTTTTCTTCCTTTGTATGCCAAGTTGGTGTATTCTAAACGCCCTATTTTCCATATTTTCTTTCAAAAAAAGTGCAATTATCATGACTAGGTTCTCTTTCCAATTATCATCCAGTATAGGAGTAGCCACAACCTCGTATGTGGCCCGGGAATCATGACCAGTAATTACACATTTTAGAATCAATTACAATGACGGTATTATTCCCACCCCTCACCCTGCTCCTTCATATTCAGTCATACACTGGCAGAAGCCTAACTCAGTCTTCTCTCTCATTTGGTATATGAGCACTGAGGCTATACTTAGGTTATCCTCGTTTCTGTGAGGTATAAGACTGCCTATTTAAGATCATGTTAGTTCCCTCGTTATTGAACGCTGGTCGATTGGGTTTCTTTTTATTAATCCTGTTACAGTCTGACATCGGGTGCCTCTCGGTTAATTGTTGGCGGGCTTATCCCATTTGTACCAGGGTTGTAGGGACAGGGTTGGCCACATTCAACTCGGTGTTATAGATTTTGTACGATTCGTGTTTCATCGATTAAAAAGTTCGATTTGTTGGGGGCTACTGTCAAAGAAGGAACAATGCAAGCACGTGTCACGTTAACGCTAGGCTATCGAGCGGACATTCCCCACATAACTAATGTATTGTTTATTCGGTACCTGTAACCTGAATGACTTCGACCTGTTGTAGGCTAATCATTCAATATTATCGAATTACCATACAGTGGGAACAATAAGTATATTGTTAAATCCATTCATATCTACCGAGGCGCCTCTTCTATACCAGAAGATCAAACTGTAACCAGACGAAATAAAGGGTTAGCTAAAACATATCGTAGTCTCTTCACATACTCAGGTAAGGTTTCAATGTGACATGCAGTTAAGCCGCACCCCCTCTCCATGAAGAAGGGGCGCATATAAAACCAAAGAGGGAGAGATTTGGTAACTAGAACACAATCACTCCAGGTGGAGGGGGGTATATAAATTGATTTGATCAAATTATGTGTTACCATACAACTCATAAGAAATGTCAGTTGCAGGTGGACTTACATTCCCCCCCCCCCNNACCTGTTCTCTTCCTTGTATCTGTGGGTTTTTTTTAAATATCGGCATGTTTCCTTGGCAACCTGTATCACTAGTTTAAACTTTCTTTCCCCTTTGATCTATCACGGTATGATTTCTGTTTTTGTTAATATTTCGGCCCAATGTGTCCATGTTCCAGTCCTTAGTAACGTCACACTCAGCCTAAATCTATCCCCTTGTTTACCAGTCCACTTTCTCATATTTCCCAGGCTGGCCAATATGTATCTTTGTATATATGTATCCTTGTCGCTGATCTGCCTTTCTTCCAACACAAATTTTCCACACCAACCACCACCCCTCTATCACCCACTACTTTGCTCTCGGTTTAGTGTGTTTCCAAATCATGCTTTGCTCAGTCATCAGTTTTACGGATGATACTTTTTCTATAATGATACCGGTGGAGCATTTTGTCTGTCTTTGCAATGTATCTTTAACTGTCTGTGAGACATAATAACCGAAAAACGTTTAGAATGTGAATGTGAAACAATGCGATAGACTATACCTTACTTAGGCCTATTACTTAAAACTTTTCGAGAGAGTTACGAAACCATTGGGAAGTCTTGGTATGAAACAACAACTTTCAATGCATAACTTCTGGTTGAAAAAAATGCATAAGAATCTCGTTGAAATTGTTAGGTCTATTTCATCAGTAGAACTAAGTTGATACCAATTGCAAGTAACAAATGTTTTAGTTTACAAATCATGAGCCTCTGTTTAAAATGCTTTGATTTTTGCTGCGAAGAACACGTTTCCTACGAAGATAACTCTTCTTTTTATTTTGTTCCTTTCGCAATGCCTCTATAACCTTATGTATAACCTTAAGTATACAATCATAGACCATTAAAACAGTTGCATTGTTACCTTGTTTACATTGGCCTTTTAACGCTTCTGATCGGGTTTACAAATTCAATTGAGGTAGAAAGGCGACTCCCGCCATCGTGTTCATAAATTATATTTCATCAATTCCACACTTTTAAATTATTTCTGCATTAAATTTGGAAGCAAAGTTTCATTTACCACTTCAATCCCGAGAAGAAAAAAAAACAGTCTAAACAGTGTGAAATATAAAGTTTTATGCTAGCCTTATTAAATAAATATTCATTTCATTGAATGATGTTTTTATTGTTGTTATTTCGACGACCACAGCCCGTACGGTGTATTTGAGTCTTTCCATTGCTAATTGCAAAATTAAGTTGATAATGGGGCCATCAGGATGCAGCGTAGGAATTAATTCCCCCAAAATCTGATCATAAGTGATTCATTTTAATTTTCACGACTTTCGTCACAATGCTCGAATACGGACTTCACAGCACTTTATAGAACTTTGTCGCACAAAGTACTCAGAAACATATACAGGCAGACAATCCGCGGATGTTGATTGGTCAAAGTTAAAAGTGATTGGCATATTGGGTTCACAGAGGGGCGTGGTTTAACACGCGTAACCAAGTTTGGCTTTTAGTCAATAACGCTATCATTGGGTTTTTTTTATGTAAGTTGAATGAGTCCGTATAGGAGCGCACCTGCTGTTGGGTTAGCGGCGTACACTACTACTGTATTAGCCATACCCAACTTCTGTGCTATAGTTATACTTTGTAACTTAGTCCAAGTTACGGGTTGGTATACAGTGTTCGAAGCATGTCAGCACACTGTCGCTGACATGTTCGCGGTCGGAGTTATAAAGACCAGGTTTAATATAGGAGTACTAACTAGCGAGCAGGCAGTCTAGTTTTGACGAGACAACGATACCGAAATCACCGGCTACATCAGAAATTCCAATTTCGACTACTTCTTTTAATTATTGTTTTTTAGCAAAAACAATATTTTCTTGCCACGGAAGAAAAATTGTTAACTTCTTTTTCTGGATTTCACAATTGAAAGTATACTTGGTCTTTTGCATTTTCTGCATTATTATCCTTGTTGTTTCTCATAACTATTATGACCGCAATTAAAAGACAACAGCAACAGCTGGAAACGACCAATTAACAGTTTCTACTAATTGGATATTTAACTTTTGATTCTGTGCAATTACAAATTTACATGGCTTCTCCTAGTGGAATTTCACCCGTACCGACCCCGGCAATAAGCCAAGGATCAGCACTAAGAATGCCGTACCCACCAACAGCACAGGTGAGCATTGGTATAAACTATAATAATTCTTTCTGTATTGTATTCTTTTAATGTTTTACATGTCCTTTTGAAAAATTTTAAAATCTATATCTAACGAACTGAATGTTGCTCATATCCTTATTGTTTTAATTTTAACTTAAACTTTGCTTTGACATTAGTGTGTATGTGATACCTGCGATACCTCAATTATGTCCTTCTGTTTTTCAACAACTTTTTTTCCAATAACGCAGCTTTACCGCTTGTTATACTTCCAAAGTTAATTACTAAAGAAAGTCGGTTTGGTCAAACCTCCTCCACCAAATTGACAAAAATGACCATTTCCCCACTTTACCTTTTGATCACTCAGTTTTTGTAATTATAGATGTGAAACGCAACGTGAAAATATTTTCCCATAAACTGAATTTTAATTCTATCTGTACCGTTTCGTAAAATCACATGTTCTGATTTTAACTGTTTTTAAGTTTTTAATATACTACAATTATCTTTTCTTCTCGGTAGTTATGAGTCCTTTATTCGTTCGACATTACTATTTTTAAACGAAAACAGACGTCATTTTTCGCCTAATTTTATGTATAGATATTTTTCTGCTTCGTATAACTTTACATTTGCAACATTTGTATTCCACACCAGTGTGTTCGATAACTGACAAAGCATTCATTATCGCCATGACCCAATTGCTACAAATTATTACACTTGGTTAGTAACCGCGTTCCATTCATCCCACTGTAGTCTTTTTAATTTATGTTGTTACTCTCTAAATAACAACCAAAATGCACATCATTGTTTCTGTAACTTTATCAAAAACCAAAACAATTGTGACAACTTCACTTAAAACACTGTCGTTTAGGATTTTTTTTTTACCAAAATTAAACATTATTCAATCTCATTCGTTATTAAGTTTGGAAAATATAAATTCATTCTTCTTTTGATCAGAGTAATTTCCTCAGGTACAAACCTACCTTTTGTTTTAAAGTTAAGCTGAGTGTTCGATATTTGCTGTGTTTTTGGCCACTTTACATACTGTAAATGAATTCATTTAGACAGCCTTTTAAAATTGTTTTACTTTGACTTGTCTGGTTTTGTTGATGGAATGGTTTGCACGGAGGGGCGTTCTGAAGCATGTCCTGTTCTTCTAGCTCCCCCCCCCCGTCCCCACGACATTTCTCACATCAATCATCATTAATTTGCTAGTTATATTTTAAACCCATTATGAAATTCGTCAAGATATTAAACCCATTCCTTTTGTCGTCCAAGTTCGTCCAAAATTTGTTCTTCAGTGTTACACAACTGATTCCTCAACGCATATTTCCCTCAAGATCACAGTATCGTTTCCCACGTTTTAGTAAATTGGATGTTGAAGTTTATTTTAGAGAGGACATACGGATATCGTTACATCCCATGGAAAACCTTAATCACAGATTGAAATAATTAAGACAATAAAGTATTCGAGCCTGATCGCCATTGACTAAAAGCGGTGGTGGTTCTTTTTCTCATCATTTTTGCAATTTGTGTGAAAATTCCGAACCTGTCAAACAAAGGCCACTTGACCTATCAACTGTTGTCGCTCTTTTGTGCATTGAAATTTTTGACAAAGCCCCTTTGTCTTTACCGTACTTAGTAAAAACGAAACTGAAAAGAAAAAGATATTGTCACTTCACAAATTGCTCTTTTATCCATGTTGCTCTTTTCTTCGCTGAATGAGATACAGTTAAAAGTTCTCCATCATCACTAAACCTCTTCCCATCCACATTTAAATTGGGCTCAGCCTTGAAGTCTCTTCATCCGTTAGATTTCAATTTGCATCTTTCTGATTCATCTTGCTCCATCGAAACCCATCAACAGTAAACATCGTCCTACGTTCTTGAATGTTTCCTCTCCTTTCCCCTCTCGCTCTTTCTCTCTTTTTTACTCTTCTTAAAATGAATTTCCTTTCCTTTTCAAGCTATAACTTTTGTATGTATCAGATATCAAATATCTCGCCAAAAGCTATTTTAAAACGTCCCAAAAGCGAAGTAAACAAGCTTATCAAAAGACAAAACAAAATTATTTCACAATGGTTTATAAAGAACATGTATCCCACGTGTGATGTACCCTGTTTTTACCTAGACATTCTGTTTTGGTCTACCAGGAACTATAATTCCACCTTTTTTTTTGTTCAAAGTCTCTATCAGATAGGGCCTAATAATTATGACATAAAAAATTTAAAGGTTACATCATGAAATGATTTCCAAACGCTGAGTTAATGTTTGAACAGAAATCTAAAAATCTTCTTAAACCGTTTGCTTACCTCCTTACCGCACATTCGTCCATGTCATTTGACTGTTTGGTGTTTACTTCCGTAAACTTACACACTCAGTCAGCCAGCCATTTGATAGTTTTTCTTACATTTTTTAGCCTAACGAAGTTACCACTTACCAATTTAATGCCAACCACAAAACTCGCTCCTAGCAGTGTTGTTGAGCATACACAACTCCAACAAACCTCGAACAAAAGAACTGACCGAGAACCCATACAGCCATATATGACTAATTGTTTGCGATTAGCTGTTTGATGATGGTCAAGTTAAACATTGGAACATACCCACCTCTATACACAGCAGGTTACACTGGGCCGATGATGCAAACCACAGGGTAAAATCAATTGTGTTAACAACCCCTTCAGTGGGGTAGCTATTAAAAATTGCACCCCTATTGTACCAATTTGAGAATGGTGGAAATTCAAACACGCACGACCCGCTCTTATTTTTTTAAAAAGTTAAAGAATAGAAAAGAATGCGTTTCTTAGATGGAAAATAAACTTATTGAAACATCGAAAATAATGTTGCATGTAAAGTCATAAAGAAGGTATTTTATGTACAACATCACACTTGCAAGATCTGACAAAGCGTTGGCATTTATTGCGAGAACAAAATTTTAAATCCTGTTGAATAAAATAAATGATAATTTTGATTGGGTTAATAACATATCGGGTTTATCTACAGTCTCTCCCATCCTCCTCCCCTTTACCTTGTTCCTTCTGTCTCACAAAAGGAGTAAATCTTCTTCTTAGACCAGGAAAGTCTCAATTATCAGAATTACAGCCCAGCAAATATGTGATGGATTCCAGAAGAGGAAGTTTCCCCTCCCTTTTCTTCTATTGTCTTTTTTCTGCTATTGTTAGTTTTTCTTTCAATTCTAGTCGTGCAGAGAAATGTAACTACAGTGACCTTTCGCCTCAAGCGAATTTACTAAAACCAAACCAGTAAGACAAAAGAAAATTATAACAAAGAAGATATCTGGAACAAATACTATAAATTTCCTCATAGTTTTCTCTTACATTTTTCACAGTGTTTGGGGAAAACGATTGCTCGCGAAAATTAAAAGTCACTCAAAAGTAACTTTTTTTTAGGTGAGCAGTTTACAAATAAGAATGAAATGCAAGAAATTGAATAAAGTATTTTCTAGACACTCTTCTCTATGGGCTTCCAGAAAATGACAATTAAAAAAAAGGCTCTTTTCGGTGATTATTTTGATACTACATGTGTGAGGTCGATCAGTAAGTTCCTCGACACATGTAAGAATGACATATATTTTGGAGACAAAGCCTTTGCTGTACGGTATCCATTTAGTGTCGGGGACCGGTCCGTTTTATTGTCGTTACGATACTGCTTGACGCAACCGCTATTTTGTCTTCTCTGTTCACTGTCGGGGGAGGTGGAATTGTGCTATTTTGTGGCAAAAATTCGAAGGACAGTTGAAGAACGTACGAGCCAAGTGTTAAATCTGTAGGTCTCTTTTCGCTACATGAGTTTAAAATATAATTTGTAGTCACCATCCATGGTAGGACAAGCAAGAGAATGTTATGGCACAAAAATCCTCCTACTTCCTGAATCTAAGATTGCTTGTATTCGTACGGGTTTCCTACGAGAGGCGAAATTTTGATGGTTCTATGTGATTTTGCAATATCATTTCTTAGGTAAACTTTAGAAATGAGAGAGGTGAGGGAAACGATATATTTTATTTGGTCATCTTTTTTACCATCTACAATGTCATTTTTATTGGCTTTCTTTTTCTTTTGCTCAGATATTACTCCCAACTGCTATTCGCGATTCAGCTACCCTGGAAGCTTGTGGGGGACTCTATCGCCCCGGAGCAATGACCACGCATCCATATGCCGCCCCTTACACAGCAGCCCTGCAGGCAAACGACAGAATTTACGCTCATTTTACCCCAGAGCTGGCGGCTTATTACTCTCGACTGGTGAGCGATAATTGCTCTTTTCTTCCTTTTTTTTGTTTTTTTTTTTGTTTTACCTGTTGATTTCTGCAAACTATTACTCAGAGCTATTTTATGTTACCTCAAACAAGGATGCATTTTATACCAAACAATGTTCAATTGTCACAAATTGTTAAAAAAATATGAATAACGGCATTTTGAACTACACAATGAAATTGCTGAACTGTATATATGTTAAAGTAAAATTATCATTTTCTTTTCTTGAAGCCAATAACTGTGTTGCTCCGTCCATTCTCAATCTCATTCTATACCTGTTACGTGTGTTACAATAATTTTCCTTTTCACATTAATCACATTATTCATATTAAACTCTATTATGTATGAATAATATACTGTTAGGAATTACCGTTCAATTGAAATTAAAGTTCGTGATTTTGTTAGATATCTCTAGCTAAATTTACACGGAACCAAACCCCTTTCTAAGTCTCTAAATATTCTCATATGATAAACAGTTTGGTATGTAGGTCTATTTATTATTTAATTTGGTTAATTCCAGCAGGGTTAATGACTAAAGATGGAACTTTACAAATAAAATGCAATTTTAAGTCATATGATCTAAAATGACTGCCAAACAGTATTAGAATGAATGAATGTCACACCTGACATACATTCGTAAAATTGTCGTTTATGACTATACGAATGCGTTAATAAGTAAATTATCGAAGTGTTAAAATTTTAAATATTCACTAAAAGTTTTGTCTTTAAGAAATAGGAAACAGCGTATCCGTGCGTTTTCTCCTTCAAAAGCTAATTTGCCATCGGTCTTTATGCAAAGAAATACTGTTTGTTTTGTGAAGTGCGCCATAGATGAAGTAACGTTCCAACACATGTTAAACTCATTTAAATCATTTTTTATCGACTTGACTGGTTAAGTTATTTACCATTCATAGAAATTAAAAAAAATGGTGCTCCGACTGATTTCAAGTGCTAAATGTTGTTATAAAAACATTTGCATTACATGAACTAAAGATGGTAACCATTTGTAAAATCTGATACCCATTCGTTATAATATGTCTTACAAAGCCATTGTCAACTTGAGCAAAAGGTGGATCATTTATTCAGTAAGAACTTGGTTATCTGTTGACCTGCGAAGTGCTTTTAAATCATAAACGCTACGCCAAAAAAATGTTAAATATAAAAGCAAAAAACATTTTTTTTTTAAATCTAGCTTAAAATTTATTCATCATTTACGAGCAATTACTGCAATTACTGCAGCAATTCTTCTATTTTGTTTAGCGATTCTTTGCAATTTATTTTCATTATCATTGTTATTTTCGTTATTCTTATTTACTTGTTTCTTTCTCGTGATTACTGTTTTTTTTATTCTTTTTTCCTAAATTTCTCTTTCACCATAGAGTTCTTTGTATGGTCCCAAGGGATGTGCTGAGGGATGGAACGCTACGCTTGCCTCCGCTCATCCCGCCATTAATCCTTGTTACCCTTGCGATGCAGCCACCGCGTACCAGTACTACGGCGACCAGTAAGTACCATTGACAACCCACTTTCATCTAGCATCTAGTGTCCAGCTCATTTCGTATCCGACACATACGTAACAAATAGTTCGGAAAAAAATCCTTGAAATTTCCCTCTTTCGAAATATTTTCAAAATCCATCTCTGTAGATTCAAATGCTGTTGGTTCTTGAAATGTCGGCTAGACTAGACATGGACTTTACTTGGGTATCTTCAAGTTATGAATGATACACTGTTTTGATGAAGTATTGGCACTTCATATGAAATTGATAGATGATCATGGGTCAAGATATCTTACTATATGAGGCCAGTGACGTCATTATATCGTATCTTTCATACTCTCTGGTGACGGTACAGTGTCCACGTCATACTAAACCAACTATAGAAGGGAGGATTCTCGTCTTTCCTCCATGACTAATTATATCGATACCGTATTGTTCTCTCTTCAACACAAGTAGCCACTCCAGTGCCCATCTGCAGTGCTGCAGCTCAGTGGTTTGCTCGAGGCGAGGGAATTTTAAATACCTCCCAAATATGTCATTGTGTGTGTGTGCTTGTATTGATATTTTATGGAATAAAATACGACCGTGAAAATAGTATCACAGTTTTAAAATGAGTTAATGGTTTTTACAATCGGTAAGAGGTGGTTGACCCCCTTCTCCCAGACACCCATTGGATTATTGGTATTATTTATTAAATATTTTTGCCCTCGTGTTGAATTTAATTTCCCCGAAAAAAAGCAAAAGAAAATTTTCTTCTATGACGTTAGATATAGGGTCACCCTTAAGAAATTGTATTATTTTTGTTCCCTCAGTTCTGGGAAATTGCGTCTTTTTGTGTGTGTGTGGGGGGGGGAAGGTTGCGCATAATTAAATGTTACAGCATTATGTTGTTTTGAATGATAAAAGTAATGTCAGAATACTGATATTTCCAGATTTTCGGACATTTTCATTGTCACTTCACTGTTTGTGGGGGGG
>VJOZ01048054.1:0-10451 GCA_009801055.1 Stichopus horrens | reverse complement strand
AAGTTAGGAAAGGCCTAACTTAGATTTAGAACTTGTTAGGCATCTTTTTTTTTTTGACGTTATGCTGTGAGCATAGGCCAAGCTTGGATTGAGCCCAAGACTAATTGAAAAGGCCATCACGAATATTCCATCACAATCAGACTCCTAGCCGGTCAATTTGAAAATCAAAAGTGATGGAAACAGTCACATGAGACTTGAAAGAATAGGCCTATAGCATTGTTGCAAAGTCTGGGATTCATCCAAGCCAGTTTTGTGATAAGAAGTTGAATCCAGGAGAGCCATACCTAAAAAAAAATTTGGATTTTCAAAATCAAGGAGGGAGCTATTACTTGGTTTATAGTTCTAGCTACAACCTCCGCTGGGGGAAAGCATGCTTATTTTGTGATTTAGGAGAAGAATGCAGAATTTATGCAGTCCAGCGCCTGAGTGTGAACACTGACCGTGGCAAGCATCTCAAAACTTGGTTGTTCAATTCATTAGAGCAGAATATAGATCCCTCACACATTTTGCAAGCTTTTGAATCTGGTATGCAATGAACACACCTGCAGAAAGGTACTACATTCATCTGTTCTCTGAAGTACCATGTTAGGAGTATTAGTGCACTAAAATAATTTTTGCATGGCAAATTTTGCACCTGTAGCTCACGCTGCAGAGCTGCAAATCAACCACTTGATTGCTCTCCATTTTACAAGCCTACAGTACCAATACTGATTTCATTGCATTTGATCAGTCTTTAAAGACTACTGTTGCACGTCATACTTAGAGAACAGTTTTTAGACAAGTAGTGGACCTCAACATGCACTTTTTCCCTCAAAATTTTTTTTTCAAACCAGCATTATTTCTTTTTCATAAATCAATTCCATCACTCCTACTGCAATTCCCATTTTTGTTGGCCTCCTCCCGTTTAGGAGAAACTAAGTTGGTGAATTGTCAATTCGTTATTTTTCTCTTCAATACATATATCTATGTGTATCATGCCATTTATCTAGTATTTGAGCCAAAACAAAGTTCCATATGGTCATATGGTGAAACTCAAATTTTGATTATTTACTTGTTGTTGGTAAGAAAAATGGCATAATATGCTATCACAAGAGTCATTTAAAAACATAATTTGTCAGTGGTAGAAGGCATTAGCACATATCAGTATATGTAAGAAAATAATAGACTTACAATAAACTATAACCAGTGTTTCATAATTTCCCAAGAATTTTCTTTACATTTTATTTACCTGTAGATTCAAAACAAAGGTCATGTACACAATACCCAGGGAGTCAGTGACTACACATATGATGAATTGTACATTCTCAAAGCCAAGGTGACTCTGCTGTGACACATGTGCACACACTGTAGATGTTTTTTTCTTAGTAGTGTAGCAAATAGCCCTCAAAAATGAAAAATATCACTTTATTACCAGTATTTGCAAGTTTGGAATACTTGTATTCATTTTCCCAAGGATGTATTGTTTTTATTGGTTACTCCTTATTCAGCATGACTCAGTTCAGGTTAGTTTCAATCCATACTTTGGGGTTAAAGGTAGAACAATTTCACCGCACTTTGATAGTTCCCAAGAGCATAATTTCTTTTCAGCCCTTTGTATGTTTTACAGAACTTTATGCTGTCTTCAAAACTCTCTGGGATGGTTAGAAACCATAGAGTGTGGTCAGGTTTGCCCTTTTAATACTTAGTGAAGAATTTGAGTTCAGATAGCTGGATCTTTGGAGAGCAATTAAACAGTTATTACCCAAAGAAATCCCTGAACAGTTACGCTATACTCATAGTGTCTTGGCTATGAAGTCTAAACTGATAATATGTGAGAATTTGCTGAACACCCTTTTAATGTTGAGGATTAATGTTAGCCAACTTCTTTGGAAAGTATGCAGAGATGTTTTTCTTGTAGTAGCAGAGTGAAATAATTTTCAGAAGAGAAACTTTCAGCATTAAGGCTTTTAAGTTAAAAGGAAATAGATTGATTAATATTGAGTAAAATTCTGCAGGTAATTCATTGTAATTTTGAGAATGAATGGGGACAAATTTGTTAATTAGAAGGATAGTCAGGACTTTTGACAGTGTTTGATGAGAAACTAACATATATACGGTGAGCACCATCACCAAATTTCATCAAAGTGTTGTTTACTTTCCAAGATTCCATTGCAATTTGAAAGTTCATTAAAACTAATGAGGAAGCTGCCATTTTGAGATTGTTGTGACATTGCCTGACCATATACTGTATTATTGAAAAGATATTGCTTTTCTTTGTGTTGCATTGCAATTAATGATTTGATTATTGCATGGTAGACCTCAGTAATTCAACGCAAAATGTACACAAGTGTGTGTGGATTCATGGAGATAAGTAGGTAAAGAAAGCAAATTTTCTGCTATTAGTGGTTATGTGACATCATAGTTTGACTTACTCAAGTGGGTTTACATTCAAGTTCTAAGGCAAACGTGGGAGCACCCTTCAATGATTTTCAAAAATGTTCATGCAGATAGATGCTAATATTTGTGAATGAAACTTTGGGAATAGGTTTTCAAACACTCCTTCTAAATGTTCATAAGTATATTCTGAGGATTCACCTGTTCACCTGCCACTGTTGTAAGGTGGCAAAACATGGTAGATTGAGGGATGTTGACTGCACTGTTAAAAAAAAAAACAGCGCCTCAGCTAAGGTAGTGTTACTCATTTCTGGCTAAGTCCAGATTGTGACAACCACATGACAGTGAAAATTGATCAATTGGCATACAGAGGCACTGACCTAAAGTAACTTTAAGTTGAGTGCAAATGTTGTTAAGAAATGTTAAACTGGTTGATTCTGCTGATAGAACAATGTCTGGGTCAATGTGTGGTGGGGGGTCAGAATATCACCAACAAGGAATGAAGAAATCAGCCCAGACAATTCTTCAAATGAAGTGCCACAACATGTCTGTGTTATTGACTCATACCTTTGCTTTGCTTTTCCTTTACTGATGCTTTTTTTTTTTTCTGGGGCCTTCTGTTCCCTTGTATTTTACCATCTGTATCCCAAGGGTGGTGATTAAGCAGGTGTTCTATCCAATTTGTTCCTCCGCTATATTATATTTCCAAGTTGTGGAATGAGAAAGGGTTTGCCACTTTCCCCCAGAGAGACCTCTCTTTCTCTGCTCTCTCCTTAAAAGCTTGAGAGAAGAAAATCAATATCTGTGGTAAAGATTTGGGAGATCATTCCAAGTGAACAGCCCTGATGCCTATTGTGAGAGGTGCCAGATGCATGCACTTGCTATGTTTTGTTTGTTCAAATAAGCTTGATGGCTGACCTTGGCTTATTAAACGGGGACAGAGTTCTTAAGAGGTGTCCTGCCAGAAAGTGAAATGACTAATTGACTTAGGTTTTGACACTTCCTGATAATGTGGTGTTTCATGGACCGGTTGAGCCCTGAGCTTACAGTATGCATGCATTTACAGCAGTGTAAAGGAGTTCAATTTTCAGATGTTAGTAGCGAATGAATACATGCCTAAGGCCCTTCCTCTGGTGAAACAAATAATGCGTTGTATTGCTAGGTCCCTTGGTTGTGTGATACAAATCTATATCTGATGAGATTATCTGAATGGTCACTACTAATTTGGCAAGGTGATTTTGTTCTCACATGGTTTGTAATTTGTCAAGCCTATGTATGCGGTCTGACAAGTAGGTTTCAAGGTACGGTTTGAGACTGTCAGTCTTGTTAATTGAAGATTGTGATTTATATATTTCTACAGAACAGGATTGTTGATAATGTAGTATGAAGGTTTTTAAAGTTTTTGTAGCGTGATATGTATTGTTGGAGTTCAAGGTAGACTCTATTGGTGGTAGTCATTTGTATGTTCTAATAATAGAGCAAACTTTATATGGAATGAGATTTTCAAGTCTCAGGTTCAATCAGAAACATTGATTAATTTCCCCATGTATTGTAAATGCATGCCACCTACAACTGTGTGATTGCTCACATGAATAACAAACAGCATTGTAAAGTTGTTAGTTCGTACTGTAGGGCCACAATGACAGTCCAAATGGAAATCACATGTGACATAGCGGACTATGAAGTCTGTGGACAGTTATGTGCACCCCCATGTCACATGTTGTGGTTTGTGAACAAAGTTTTTGAACATTATTAACGTCCCCAAATACTTAGTTCTTGCCATCAGTGTTTCTAGGTCCACAATTACATTACACATGTCACATGTTGTGGTCTGTCAACAAAGTAATTAAACTAAACAAAAAAAAAGTTATCTCTAAGCATCAGCGTTTCTAGGACCACAATTGCAGTACACATGTGACATTGCAGACCAGTGAAGTGCATGGACACAATTTTGCACCCAAATGTCACATGTTGTGATTTGGGAACAAAGTAATAGGACTAAACCAAAAACAAAATGTTTCTTCTTACAATCTGTAAGTTTCTACACAAATATGCTTGTGACATTGCAGACCAGCATTGTGTGTGGCCACTGTACCCTCATGTCACATGTTGTGGTTTGCACACAAAGTGCTTGGACTAAATAAAGATTCCTTACCACCAGTATTTGAAAAGCCAAAGAGGTAAGGTTGCTAAAGTCGTTGAAGAAGTTAATCTTGATTGAGTACTTATTGTGTGCAAGCATAGTTCAGGTGGCTGCCAGTTTTACGCAGTATTTGTCATAAATATATAAATGTGTTATTCTATGAAACATCAATCTACTTAATTAGCTACAGTACAGTGTATCCTAAATCCATTTCTGACATTCGCTTAAAACTGTGACCATGAATGTGTTTGTACACACTATCATTGTTTTGTTCTGTGGTAAAAGTTCATAGTTTTCTTAAGATGGCAATGTATAGCATACCAGTTAAATTTTATGACACACTGCTTTAATGTTTCAATCAATGCAGTACAGTTCAACAGTTACTCCACAATACTATAATTGGCAAGTTCAGACAGCTGTAGAGGTATCCTGTTAAAAATACCATCTTATTTTGATCAGGAGTCTTCTAACAGGAGTTGTCATAAATTTTGTATAATTTGGCATTTGAAATGTTTTTTTTATTATTTTTTTTGGGGTTACTTTGCATAGTAAATAGCTTTGTTTAGATTCAAATTCTACGCACGCAATCACTTTAAAGCAAGTGGGAGTGCATGCACAATTTTCTTGTTTAAACTTCCTTACCATGAATATTTAGTTTTGGGAGGAATTTTTGTGGAAAGAGAGAGGGACAGACACTAATTAATCGTCATTCACATGCTATGATCAATGGCGTAAATTTTTGTAACCGGTGGCACTGTAATAAGTACAAATGGTCGATATCATTGTCCTTTCTTGGGTTTACTGCTGATCTTGTTTGACTTCCTGGTCTGAAAATAATGGCTCGTCCTCACTTTGAAGGTCAGACCACGTGGACAATAGGGTCCCACACACTGACCCATCTCGTGTTTCCTACAATGAGAAAAATCCATCACGATTTATTGAATTATCTCCACTCCCAGAGGTTGAGTATTCAAGCCTTCTTGCAGGGAACTTGTTGCTTTCATAGGTCAGTTAATGACATGAATTAACAAAAAACTGTAACATTGAGACTATCAGAACAGGGTGCAAACATGTTACAGCACTACTCGGCAGTAATTGTAGGTATTTATAGCACACAATGTATTGTACAACACATTTTAGTACGGCACTGTACTTGTGTACATGTTGTGGTGTGCAGCTGTGAGAGCTGCTAGTTAGTGAATATGCAGTAGGCCATAGTGCTTCATTGTTATTGACCTGTTACAGAAAGGTTCTTTGTGAGACTGAATGAGTTAAATGTCTGTGCAGCACATTTATTATTTCTCACGTTAAGCCGATATTTCTGCTAAACTTCAGAGACTTTGGATGGGATTTAGCGGTTTGAACATCAGAAATTTTCCCTTATTTTTCCTGCGACAAATGATGATGGAGTTGGACATGAATTTTCAATGTTTACTTTATAATTCTGCAAACTCACATCATCACAATAAAGTTGTAGTAAAATTTGTCCTGTAGAGATTTTGGGCATCGAGAAGGTATTTTAACTTGGTCACTGAATATATACTGTAACACCCTCATAATCGGCAATCTCATGCGAATGTTGGTCAGGAAAACGCAAATTTGAACTGATATTCATCTTGGTTCTCACCGTTCAGACGACCAATGTCAGTGACTAACCCTTCGACTTATGTGTCCTAGCAGCTTTCAACACACCACTTATTGCCTACAGGCATGAATTAACCAAAGCAAACTCAACTAGATGCAAACATGCCAGCAGGAATGAGATTTGCTATAATACAGTATATGTTTCTTGACTTTTCTTTCATTCCATCTTAACTAAGAGGTACATTCCTCCAGGGATAAAGTGTGTCTGCAATAGGTATCAGTTGAACTGGAAAAACTGAGCCTTACAATGTTTCCCCCCACATTTGGGGGGAAAAAAGGAGAAAAATTCAACCAATCTTGACAAACTGTTAGGTATTTCTTTTGTGCTATTTATTGTGTCAATACTGTGAGTCAGCTTTTAGAATAGGGGGGAGACTTAAAAGCTGAGGAAAAGTGGGACAATCGTAATCTTGGTATTTGGCATTATTTTCATTCTTTTCTCTTCTAAAAACTGTGAGAAATATGTCCCTGTAGTGTAGATTGAATTTCTTTGATTTATAAACCACTCTATGATTGAGCGTGAGTGAAAGGAAAGCCTGGCTTTGTCAGAGGTACGGTACCATAGATGAGGTGTATGTCGGTGTGTCTAGTACTGTTAGACCATCACGGTATAATTGTTATCTTCAGCTTTGAAGGCAGCACCAGCACAACCTTTTGTGAAGGGGTGAGGGTGTGTTGGGGGTTTATTAATTTGTGAGGTACATCATACAGGTCATGCAATGTAACATACCTTTGCCTGACATGTATTGAAACCACTTTAGGAACACAAAACAGAGATCACAAGTACAGTGTTGCCACATGAATGCAGTCAAAAGTCAGCTACAATACTAGTCAGTGCCAAAGGGTAGCAGAGTCACCTGATCAAAGTAAATATTGATTCCCAGGGATGGAAAAATTGATGCTTGGTAGTACCAGGCTTCATTAGTACTCAGGGTTTGTTACTTCTTTTTTTTTTTAAATCCAGATTTAAAACTACAGTCTTCAACAGTCAGTCCACCCCCCCTCCCCGTTCAATGCTGGCTATAGGATTGCCGTTCAAAGTGTACATTCACTCTTGTAGCGCAACATTGGAAAGGAGCGTGGGGTTTCGTGACATTATCCTCTTACCTAAACTTGACTATTATATTTGCAACGTATGACAGTGTCCCAACAATATTGTCCAATGTTGAAGTACTTTATAAATTTGTTTGATTTTAGTAAGCTAAATCATCAAGTTTTTCTATGAAAGTCATGATAGTGTAATGTAGGCTACTTGAATGAATCAAACAAGATTGATTATGTTGAAAAGGCTTTGTGAAACTGATTTAAAATGGTGCTCTGATGTAAATTGTGATTTCTCAGCGACAGAAACGTAATTTCAGTGTCAAGTTTCTCTGCCAAAAATATCACAAGTGATGGGTTTCTTGACACTTTATTTCTGGTCATTTGTACCAATAATATCATCACACAGTGACCCGTTGTTTGCTTACAACAATTTAGAACACTTCCACTGTGCAGCTTAGGCCTACACTTCTATCCTCTTTGTCAAAGTTTCCCCATCATAAGTCACAATTTGCAGGTGCAAGATCCATCCTGCTATGTCTCCCAAGTTTGCATTTTGTCAATGAATGATACAAATGATATCACCAGTTGAGCTAATCACTTGCAATAATCAGGAGAGGGGTTGTGCGAGTAGTCAGCTACAGAAAAATTAGTCCTCCTATCCGTGCTAGTATGTGACGCATGTTCGTAAATGTTCTAACTTGTGAATAAGGATTTATTCTACACTGACCATGGTCTCCAGTTCCTCAGTGTTACCTATCTGTAGTCTAGTCATAGCAAGATGGCTCAGACAACAAGAAACAGTGTGACTTTGATCATTGTTTTTGCCTCCAGACCATTAAATTTGCCATAAAGTGGCATATATCATCAGGTCCCTAACTGTGTACATACAAATATAGAAATCCCAAAAAATACTGTAAAAGAAACTGAAACTTTTGCTAAATGATATGAAACCAGTCTATTGTTTTTGGAAACTCAGATTTGACACATAGTGTAATAAAGTTAATGTGAAGCCACTGGAATGGGAATCCACTGAGGCCTACATTTGGACCAGTCCATCATTAGGAACTAGAATCACCACCAACAGGCATAAATTTATACCTTTGTTTATTGCATTCTGCCAAATGAAGAATAACTTGTGGCTTAGTCAGTGAGAACACAGGAATTTATATTCTTCCCACCACAGAAAAAAATTACTGGAGAAAAGTTTTACCTCACAACTTTGTTGCAAGAAAACACTACCAAAATGATTTATTGCTGTTGTGCCATCCTCAGACAAAAGTGACTGTTTTATCTTGGTTGGGGGGGGGCTGAGGCACTGGTGTAAGATGAACAGCGAGCCAGTTGTCTGCCCATTTCTTATAAGACAGGTTACACTAGAGTTTCCATCCGCTACTTGACAGACTATGTCATGGAACTACCCCTAAAATTTGCTGTTCTGATCCAGTCTAATTACTGTTAAGGTACAGTACCAAAAGTTCATCTTGTGTGCAACTAAGAACACTGCAATATATGCGAGTATGTATGTCAAGCAAAATGTCATTGAGTACATTGAACTTGCAGCCTGCACTGTGTACTCTTCTTTATATACAAGAATTGAACTTTCAGGCAACTGTACTTTCACAGTATGCAAGCAAAGGACAACAGTTGAATAATTGGACTCCTAATGATTGTAGTTGGAGTTAAATAACTATACCTGTAAGTTTCAAGACGTAGCCCAATATTTGTATGTCAGAGGATCCCGAACTCGCCGTTCTCTAAACACACAAACTTTATTTCTCTTTGATCACTTCTAATATTTCCATAAATTCTGCACTATCATCTTCAATTTTTACAATATTACTGATTTTTTTCAACATTTTGATTTTGCTTCAAAGCAGTAATTAATCAGAATAGAAATCGGTTATTACGGGTTTCAGTAAATGTAACTGGTTTATCATGAAAGCTAAATGGTAAAGTATGTGGTAAAGAAAGCACTGTAACCTGCAAACTGATCACATCGGGGAATTTAGGAATTTTGAAGGATACATGCACATGACACTGCTTACATTTAGCATACATGGTCATGTTTCACTTTCGAAAGTTATGAAAACTGTCAAAATTTTTGAATTGTTGACACTGATTTTTACTAGCTGTGTTCATTGTACTGTGCTAATATAAAGGAGAGCCTAATCATGAATTTTCAAAAAACAAACTAAATGTCAATTTCTCCTCATTAATGATCCTTTACTGGCACATGGGGATCCCTTGTTTGGCCATAACTTGTTGTTAGTATGTGAAGGAAACATGTTTGTTGTGGGAAACTTTAGTATTTAACGCAGCAATCTCGATGTGCCCCTTGAAGCCTACTGGCATGAAGTGTGTTGACCCTTTAAATGGGATGACATACAGTGATGGAGTTTAGTGGTGTTCCTGGCGTACGTACGCCATCAGAGACGTCCAAATTCCCAACAGGACTACCAAATTTTGGTGCAAAGTTGTCGTTAAGACGACCACATTTGGGTGTCCCTGGAATCAAATTAAGATTGTACTTTCTTTATCTGAATCAAGATATGAAACATGAAATTCGGTGATGAATTGCTGACAGTACAGTGCAAGTGTGTTACTGATACACCCACCTGGAAAGTCACGGCATGATGTTCTCCAGGACAGCTCGGTTTTGGAAATAGCCACATTTTGCATGTAACCCTGGCTATTCCCATGGACCATCAGATGAGAATGGTAAAACTTCAACAGTGGCAAAATTATTCTGATACTCTCATGTGAAATGGAGTTTAGGCATATGAAGTGTATGCATTCTTCTTTCATTCTGTCACTGAATTTCTTGCCATTCATTTAATTATCTCATTGAAAGATTTGATGGAATTTGTTTACTGAAAAAGGAACCATCCTGTTTTTAAAAGAGAATTTAGACTAAACTGCACTAGCAGTGCATACATAGTCTTCAAACTGATCTTTGGTGTGGATTGTTCTCAGTTTACCTGTCCAGTCCACCTGGGTGTCCTAGTGCTTCCACCATTGGTTTGCTTGCAACTACTCCCAAATTGCTCTGAGTGCAAATTTGCCCTGGGAAGATCAATTTCCAAGAAGTGTAATTCAAGAGTGGTATATTGAAGCGTCATTTAATTCAATTATTGAAAATTGGGACTGACTCGAGACGAGCCAATCCTGTCGGTTCATGGACATTTTATTCGGACAAATTTTGGTAATGCACAGAAGTGGTACCATGTTTGGTATCTATACACAGTTG
>VJOZ01047933.1:0-12441 GCA_009801055.1 Stichopus horrens | reverse complement strand
GAGGTTAAAGTTGTACGAGGGGGGAATTAATATTTCGTCCCCATTCTGACTCACTGCCAATTTCCGCTATCTATGTCGACTTTACATACAAAACATGATGGACGTGCACGCGCATGTTCGCCATATTGAATGGAACACCACGGCTGAGCTATTACGTAATTTATCCTATCCAAGCAGAGATCCCCAGTACAAACTGGACAGTTCGTTCGTGTTTTTTTTTTTTAGAGAGAGGGCTGACGGATTGACATCGTTAGCAAACAGCAGCTGCTGTTCGAGGAAGCTAATGAATTGATTTATCATTTGACACGTCATGGAAGGATCAAAGAACGCACAATTAATTAAACGGGTGTATATGCACATCTTCGCCATGAACATACATAGAATGAGTGAATGTCATATATATAGGACGATGTAGCTGACTTGATAAAAGAAGTCAATACATCAAATGGAAATTACTCACTAAAACACAGCAACGTAGAAACTCTGCATCGACTCACACAAAACTGTGGCGACTTTGGTTTTCAGTGCACATGAGAGAGGAGGGAATCGAATGATACAAGGATGATAAAAATGATACGAAAATCATTTAGATTGTGCAAACGATTAAAATGAGCTTCTATACTTTCTTCTTTTCCAAGCCGATTTTTATTTCTGCTGAAATTAATAACTACTAAATACTAAACAATTAGTAACTAAAATAAACCCCCTTGAATGAAATCTGCTATTTTGACAATAGGTCTACGAAGGGCCTTTTTTGCACCCTGGCATGTGTTTTTGTCAAAAATTTTGTAGAACGCCACCCGCAAATCAATGAAGGTGATCCCATTAGTGTCACGAGAACTATCATAAATATCCAACCTACATTTGTGCAGCGTGAGAATCGTCTTATAAATGCATCTTTTACCCTGAAAATGGGCCTGTGTAGTTCCATTGTCATTTTGTGCGATCTGTCAAGTATCTTTGTCGAAAATAAAACCAAACAAAATAAATGGTGAGCTACGCGCCAACCAATGGTGACGCATCGCTTAGATAGTATCAACTGGCGATTCACAGTAATTTCCCTCCGTAGCGGAGTATCAGCCCTCCTAGACCATAACTTTTTTTGTCCCCTCAGTTACGTGCCAGCGGCTCCGTGAACAACAATCCGAGCGGCATACCGTGGCAAGTGCATTTGGAAGGCCATAACGGCCAAAATACACAAAATATGTGCGCCAGTTCATTTAACGCATAAGCTACATACATTCGTCCAGTGAATATAATGCATGCATGAAGTAGATCATCTTGAAGTATTAAACCGGATCAGTAATAACGTATGATCATAATGATAATACCAGTGCCAGACTTCTAGTGAGTACTTACTCATATTCATGAGTTTGTACAATTGCCTGTTCTCATGCCCATGAGAATTAATTTGTACTCATACTCACAGTTTTGAAACATCTCATAGCTCTCATAGGGACTAATGCACATATTTTTTTTCTAATAGGCTACTCGTACTCACGACACAGACACTGCCACTGTAACTCACACTCATGACAGCGTACTCGCACTGCAAGTCTGATTGGTATATCTGGTTTTCAGTAGCGTATAATTGTGGTACATTTTGTAGGATAGCATACGCATACGCTGACACATAATACGTGTGTGTTTTACATCGCAGGCCGCCTTGCTTATAACACTCTCTCTCCGTGTATTTCTAATCCACTTCAATTATCTTTATTGTCGGACGTTTTAGTTCACGAACAAAATTCCGGTACTTAAGGTTTCGAAAACTTTACATTTTGTCCTTCTTTTTGTCACGAATTCGTAGTTTTTTGGCAGACACGGGTCATAATTTCTGTAGAAAACTGACTTGACACGTGATTTGTGTCGAAGCTGAGAGGTATACCATTTACACTTAAGTACATTGTGGAAAGAAAATGACGACGTTTCCAATTTGAAGTGTATTTGTCCGTATCGTAATTTGACTGGTACAAACGGTAGTAGCTAAATATTTTGGATGTAGCAGGACTTACCTTAGAAGTCACTGTAATCCTTAGTTCGATAAAGGCCTTAGGTAGTGTAAGGTATGATATATCGCCTCGAAAAGATAGTTCATTCAGTAAAGTTTTGACCGCGACGAATTAAGTCAGTGAAAATTAGCACAGTGAACAATTCTTTGACAGTGAATGAAGGAAATTATGAAATTAAAGAAGGCCTAAAGTAATGTCATAATGATTGGGAGGCAGACTCCGTTAACAATTACAAACCCGTATAGAACATATGTGAGGTTGTTGAGACGAAATATTTTGGCTATACTGTCTACATTTCAAAGAGAGAGAAGGAGAATTCGCTCTATCTGCATCACTCTTTCAAAAAAAAAAAAAAAAANNAAAAAAAAAAAAAACTGATATCAATCATTTCCAATCGCTGGAATTCATGTTTCACTTTGAAACAGTCAACTTTTTTCTCACTTATCTAAGAGTTTAACTCATATCTTGAAGGGGATGATCAAGCGTCTATACGCATGTTCTCTGAAAACGTATCTTTTTTTTTCAGATTTATCTTTTAATCTGTAAACTTTAGACTCTAGGCCTGTATAATATATTGATATATATATGCGAGCTGCAAATTGTCAGTATTTGACTCCTTGGCCTATATCTTGAAACAGTGCAACAGCAAGCTGCCAACATCGTAACGTATATCACTTTCTCAGTCACGAGTAAGGTAGTGTTTACGTTGAATACATGTTCATTACGTGCAAACAATAGCAATGTAATCTTTCCCGGTTGTGATACCATATATAGATGAATGTAATTGTTTCTGCAACGGAAGTAAATAATATTTGATCATAATGAGAAAATTTCAGCAAGTTCGTGGGACAGATAACAAAATAAAGAACGATGTGTGTCATGCAGGTCACAGATCCGTCTTAGAAAGTGTGCTCGGTCTCTGGCAAGTTGACAGATTATCTAAGCAAATTTTTGACAAATAAAACTCCTAAATTACCAGAAATATCACTCCCAAGTTATGTCATGTTGGTCCTGCCCGTCTGATAGACCTCATGGATGGTGTCATAAAATCTGGTGATATGATTTTCACATTTTTTATCACAGTATATCATTTCTCCACCACTGCCCAAAATTGGTGTGGACGCATCCCACTGTCCCCAGACTATCTGCGCTAATGAGTGTGTGTTGAATGTTGTTAAAAATATATTCAATATATTTAATAAAAAGATCTCTATTGCACTGTTCTCAAGAACACATATATGTATCTACATATACCAGCCAAGAGGCAAAATACATTCAGATTGCTTCAGATTCTCTCTGTTTCTTTATTTAGTCCTATATCAATACCAGTGCTTCTATAGCAGTTCAACTTGTGCTGCTCCTACATCTTCCTATGGGCATGTTTATGTCTAATGATTGTTAAAATACTGCATGTCTACTTGTGTGCAGTTCTTCGGGGCTACATGTAAACTTCATCTACTGCAGAAAGCGTCATATTGATCACCGTTACGCCTCCGAATACACGATTGTCTCTAGTATACGTATACTGTGGAATATGAGATATAACTCTTTCCTGCATCACACGACCCTTCACGCTTCGCGGGACTCCTTAATTAAGCAAGGTTGTTCTAACTACTGCTTCCCACGATATGTATGTTTAACCAGTTATTACAACTGGTGCGATCGAAAGGAGGAAGCGGCTGGTGTATCACGGTTAATTATAGATGAGGTTGACTTCTGAGTCATGGAAGCTACTTAAAGGGGCACGAGATCATTTGTGAGGGCGTTCTTTACATTAGATCTGACCGAGACGTTTCCTACTTTTCTCTGCTCGTATACTGTCTCTGTTATTCATTCATATCGCTGCATGCATTTTAAAATATATTTCAAGAAGTCGTTTTGGCTACCGCTGACGACATGATGGTCTATACTCGTTGTGGTCTGTGTATTAATTTTTCATTATGACTGTGATGGGATCAAAGCTCCTTTTTCCTTAACCATCTCTTTTCACTCCCTTCGATTACCTTATATTAGCAACCATTATAGCAAACTGTGTCGTACTGGCGTTAGATGTACACCTGCCAGAAGAAGACAAGACACAAATGACGATAGAACTAGTAAGTATATCATGTTCACTATGAAGGTTTTTCGGCCGACGTCATCGTTCTGCCCGTCCACCCTCCGCCCTCCATTTTAACGCCCTGTCGGGGGTCGATCGTACAGCAATTATGCCAAATTAAGACGGTGTGCATTGTCACTTTACACATAGACCTACCTGGCTGTAACCCTCACTTTTCAAGCGATTATAATGGCCCCAATTTGTTGGCATCAACAAAGGACGCCTTCAGAGGATGATTATTTTTGCGAGTGCGAACATCGCAAAATTTTGCATGGCCACGTCTACAGCCGATTGTCACCATTACAAATGAAACCCTAATGACGATTTCAAACAAAGCATTTACATGTAGGTCTGGACTTGGTAAAACTTGTGCTCATACATAGGACATTGGATTTGCTGAGTGTTATCCTAACATCTGAACATTGCATGGCCATTTCTACAGGCGATTGTTTCCAATACAACCACGTACATCGTACGCAATGCCATGAAACAAAACAAGACAATCACGGTAAATGGACTCAAACAACGGCGAGGATATCCTTACGAATATCATCATTGCCAGATGATTCAGTTTAATCAGTTTCATAAACAAGCAATCTCCAATTGTACCATAATTATTCCCTTTACCATGGAGTGAAGAACGTAAAAGTTACGGTTCGTTATGACTGGTCTTTAACCCTAAAATAAAACAATCTTTCCTCTTTTTTTTTCTTTATTTTTGCGTTGGTCTGGAAAAAAATAATGGAATAGTGGGCCCACTGGTTATTATTTGGGCATTTCATGAACACTAAAAAAAGATGCGACTCGAGCAAGCTGTGCAAATTTTTATCTTTTTTTTTCAGGAAAAGACGGAAACCTACTTCCTTGCCATCTTCTGCTTGGAAGCTGTCATCAAAATATGTGCTTTAGGTTTTATACTACACGAAGGTTCGTACCTCAGAAACGGCTGGAATATTATGGATTTCATAGTAGTTGTGACAGGGTAAGTATATCTTAACCTCAACTTGCCTTCAACGGGAAGACACAAGAGAGGGTTGAATTTGCATTAATTAATTGGACCCTAGAGCTAAACTACCAAGGAACGTCTATGGCAAGCCTAATGTGCCACTGTAATTCGAAAAATAAAGTTTATCACCGAGAAAGTAAGTTTTTCGATAACGAGAGTCGAGTAAAAACGGTTTTTTTTTTCTCGATAAACAGGGTTTTTGATGAACGATAAACTGAGTTCATCTTTACACTGTTTTTCAAGGATTCTTTTCCCGGAAAACTTTGTCTATTGAGCGATTAACTTAGTTCTCCGAAAAATATGTTTTTCCCCATGAATATAAAGTGTTTTTCGATACACACGGTTTTCGATCAAGACTGATTACCTCTGAACAGATTCGAATCCCCCTCACTTCAGCACAAGCAAACAACACTACGCTGTTACCTGTAACCATGTGATTGTGTTTTTGTTACATCATGTGAATGGAGAGTCTGTCTTTTTGTAGGTAAGGCAGATAGTCTTAACCGAAAGACTGTGGTAATCTTAAAACTATGTTTATGGGCCGAAAATCTGAAAACAGGGTTTCTCGGAACGCTTTCGGTAAACCTTGCTTTTCGAGAAAAATAGTGTTTCCATCGAAAAACTCAGTTGCAGTGATAAACTCTGTTTTGCGACTTATTGCACATTAGGCTTCCCATAATCTTCGGTTCAGCTCTCATATCGTCTGCTTAATTGTTTGTCATAATAATGTGACCATAGTTACTGCAGAGAAGTAAGATTTTTGGTATTGATAGTAATATCACCACAGAAAATTGGCGATGAGCTGTCTGAGCATGAAACTGGATTTAGTCTTCTGTTTGAATTTGGACCGTTGCATATTTGACGTGATGGAATTTGATAAAGTTCTTTGTTTTTCCCCATCTCAGTTTCCTTGCGACAGGTATGAATTTGTAACCATGTAAACCATGGTCTAGGCCTGAGTTGGCTCTTTCGTCTGTTGTTTCACGGAGGTTAGGCTAGGCTATGTTGTGCCTAGCCCTTGAGCAGGGCTGTGGGTTACGTTTACTTTCCTCATCACAGCCCTTGCGCCGCTAATACAACTTTTTAACTAATTTAAGCTTTGCATCAAAATGCCCCAAATCGACGAAAATGATTCTTCAGTACTTTAATACCAGTTTGGAACGTTTGCTGAGGGTGGGGGATAGCCTATGACACTGACAGTATGAGGCCTAGGCCTAGCATTATTGACCAGCCGCACAAAATGGACGGTATCCTCCACTTTTGCAAGCGTTCCAATCTGGCCTTGATTATGAAGTGCATCTCAACAACAAGGTAAACCATACAAGTGTTTTTGTGACCCTTTAAAGCATAAACAGCAAAATACAGTGTCAGTCACTCACTCGAAGGTTTGCAAATACATATATGGTGTAGCCTACTGTATAGTCGGATACCCGTACCTATTGAAGTTGTGTTATGTTTAGTTTTCTATTCAAATTCATCCACTTCCCCATCATATTTGGGTAAAAAGTTGATGCAATAATGCAGAAAGGTGGAAGTGTTGTCAGTGGTCATTTGTATTAATGTAAAAAATCACAACAAACTTAGGCCTAGGGCTTTTTGTGAACATGAGAGTTAACAACCCTGGTGGCTACAAGTACTGTATATAAGTTAGTTAAAGATTTGTGTTAGCGGCCCAAGGGCTGTGTGATGTAGAGTGTAATGAGCCCGAGGTTACGGAACGTAATGCAAAGCCCTGTTCAAGGGCTTTATGTAATGCCTAACCTGGCCAAACTTCATGCTCGCTTCAATTTTGATATCAAGACTAACTTAAGTGAGAGGTTGCATTCCAAAATATGTGGAAAATTAGAGTTTTCTTCATCTGAGTTTCAGAATTAAATGCTAGGTCTATGCTATGCCTAGGTTCATTAGACCGATTGCAATTTCACAATGCATTGGTGGTGATTGAATGATGTATACGTGGTCAGTAGCCTAAAAGGGAAAAACGCAGTCATCCATATTCAATTAGTATACCCCTCTATGCTAATTCATGAATGACTCTAAGATGTGATATCATTAGTGTTGTTCAATTGTTTAATTTTGCAGCAAACATCTTGGTTACATATGTAGTATGTTCCCATGTTTTCATGCACTCACTATTTCCATATAGTATTTCATATGCTCTGTGTGTTCATGCCAATGGATACCTGCAGAAAACAGGTTCAGTACTTCAGTACTTCTCAATGATTTTCCTTAAAAATGGCCTTTGTTTAAGGTGAATCATTCTGCTTCATTTGAAACTATTGAATGATTCATTTACTTTTAAAATATGAACGTGTTCCCTTACTTTTGGGTTCACAACAGATGAAACTAAATGAAATAACTACATTTTTCTTAAAATGTCCCTCTTCAAATGTCCCTCTCTTCAAATGTCCCTCCACACACAACCTTATTTGCTTCCAGTGGCAGTCTAAAGGCATTTAATGTGTGAAGTTCAAAGGTCACTTTGTAGTTCAAAAGGTTGCATATCATTAACGTTCAAGAGAACATGTCGTCGTATGAACTGTCCACAGGGCATTGTCCCCTGAAATGATTTGCAATCAACTGAAAGAACGACGTACTATAAGACGGCCGTCAAAAAATGTCGGCATCCATGTACTTTTCCATTGCATTCTGTCTTAAACTGGGGAATTACTGGTTATTTTCCAGTTTTGTTTCATGAAAATAGGGGCTGCTACTGGTGCTCAGTAACATAAAAAATACTTATGGGAGAAATGAGAAGAGAATTTGCAAGGATTTTAATCGATTTTCCAAAGTGGAGTAGGGATGACTGCTCATTCCCTTTAAGTTAAGCCTAACTTAAGCTGTGCAGACCACCGTATAGAGTACTATACTGTAGGTCTATCCTAACGAGGTCCAGATTTATCTCAAAAGTTTTACCCAAAAGTCATGCTGTATCAATGAAGGTCTGCAACTGTGGTGTGTGGAAATTGCGTGCCCTCAACAGAAAACATCTGACGTATGCATACTATACTTGCAGAACTCTAGCAGTCTTTCTGCTTCAATTTTGTCATGAAGGAGACGGTTAAAATGCCAGAACATAGCAGCAGTGGAACGTAGAGACATATATACCCAAATGACATACAACTGTACAAACTTTACAGGTGTAGGTGACCATAGAAAATACTGTAAAATAAAAATAGATACTGTAGGCCCACTTAACTGCATCTAGCTATTTTGCCATGGAGTTAACACTATAGTTAGCCTAGCCGAGTACCTACAGGTAGGTTCATCTTAATTTCTTAAAGAATTGCCATCCGTGTTCTTAAGTTTATGTGATAGAACTTTGTGTGTATGCTTTTATGGGAAAGAGGTCTAGTCTAGGGTTATTCTCAGTCTTTGGTTTGAACAACAATTCTAGCAATGACATGTGGCATAGTTTGCTTGTATTACCAGCAGCTGGCATGTATTCAAAGTAAAATTGCCCTATCCATTGAACCAAGGGGCTGCAACTACTGTACTGTGTGCATGATATTGTTCCAAATTCGGTGTGTTTTGTATGGATTATAGGTGTACTGTAGGACTTCATATTGAAATACCAGTTGTAGTTCTGCGCCACATGTCCACGTAGCAATTGGTCTGTCCTTGATGTGTCTTGTACACCTCAAGAGTATGAAGGGACATGCAGTGCATTGTTTAAGAATTGACTTGATACTCATCTTTCCTAAACTTATAGGTATGGAGCACTGCAGAATGTACAGTAGTGGCAATTAATTATGTTTACTTCTATATATTGCAGTTCTTTTTTTTTTCCATGAAGAACATACAATTTGAATGTGTTGTATATATGTATATTCATGATGCTTGGAATTACTGCTGAGGAATTCGATGAACGTACTCACAAGTATACATGTGTACAATGTATGTAAACCAGCAAGTTGGGTCTGTTGAGAACAATGACAGTTTGAAGGTCCTTTGCCTGATTCTCTCATTGCATTTCATATCACACTGCTTTCAGACACGGATCCAGGATTTTAAGAAAGGGTGGTTGCACATTCCATCGGCAGAAGATCGATGAGCGAATGTTGAAGGCACGATGCAACGGCGGGGGTTTAGGGATCCTCCCCTAAGAATTTGAATTCTGGATGTTCTTAAATTAATTTTCCCATATATAGATATATATAGCATACAGTATGGGAATCTGTTCAATGTTCATTTTGGTAAAAAAAAAAAATCATAATCATTGGTCTTCGAAAAAAGGGGGGGCATGCACCGGGTGCGCTCCCCCTCCTGGATCCGAGTCTGGCTTTGGTCTCTCTCGCCGCATGAAGTGGTTGTTCACTTTCAGTATAGCTTTCGGAACATGATCGTAGCATTGATGATTACAAGTTTTGATCATTTCATTGCAATTTCTTGATCATCCATTTGCTGTGTTTATGCATGTCGCTTCTGAGCTGTGCCAGACACTAGGAATTTGAATTTCAAATATATGCATGAATTTCATTTCACCTTCAACTGTAGTTTACATTGTCTTGCCAAATCTTATCCCTGCTCAAGAGAAAAAAAAGGAAAAGAAAGCAGAACTCAAAATTAGCCTTTCATGTTGTTCAATGTATCATCCATGTAGACACTTTGTCATAAGTCAATCAGAACTTACTTGTATGTTTTAAAAATGAAACAAAAAAATACAAAACTTTGTTTGGTTTAATTTGCACACAATAAGGACTGCTAGTCAACTATTTCCTGTATTAGACCAGCCTGCGTTGAGAGCTGTGAGGGTATTGAGGCCATTAAAACTGGTTGGCGGAGTTCCAAGTAAGTAGGGTGCTATTGTAGACCCCTGCTAACAAAGACTAACAAAGTTTTGTTGTTCACCTACGTTTTTAATTGACCTGTTCGTCAAGTGTTGTGAAATTTTGGCCACAAAAATATGGATGAATGTTCAGTGAAAGCAAAACAGCTCACCGAATTGCCACGAACAGGCAGAGTAACCTAATTTTATTGACAGAGAAATGCATTGCTGATCATGATTCTGGTGAGATGCGACTTCAGTGACATCTCAGAAACTCTCGACTGCCAGTATGAAATGTTCCATGTCAAGCTCCTAGTAAACTAATGACCGATGAGATAAGTCTCAGCTGTGAACTTTGTGTCATCCCCTATGATTTTGTCGTCTCTAAACTAATTTAATTTTCAATGTTTTGTTAAGTTTGCATTTTTTTTTTTGGTTTTGTGTGTGTGGTTCATCATGTCATTACTTCTGCATGAGGTTTTATTTTCTGTTCACGAGACTTTGATTCATGTTTTACTTTCTCCCACATTTCTGTTAAATTGTTCACCTTCAAACTCTTTGCATGCTCCAGTATGATTTCAGTAATAGCAGCTCAGGGGGCTGACGAATCATCATCTAATTTTGACCTTCGTACCCTTCGAGCGGTCAGAGTTCTCAGGCCCTTAAAACTGGTGTCTGGTATACCAAGTGAGTACTACCCTCCTTATACTAAAAAGAAAAAATGTTTGCACCCCACCGCTCACCCTTTTACCTTCCCCAATCCTCTCTTTTTACTAATCTGCATTTGCCCTCAGTCTCATGCCATTGATTAAATTAGCCGATTTTCTGCAAGGCGTTGACCTACGAACCATTAGAGCTGTGAGAGTACTCAGACCTCTTAAACTTGTTTCTGGTATCCCAAGTGAGTACTGCATTTAACATGCTGTTTTTTCCTTCCTTGTTCATTAAAAGTTTGTTAGCACCAAATCTTTTTCAGAAAAAATTTTGTTTGCACTTTTGTTTCTTTCCGCATCTAAGCTCCTCCTTTACATCTGTCAGTAGAAAGAAAAGATGGAACCTATCCGATCTTCCCACACACTGCAACTGTAGTTTTAGTTCCTTCCACCTCTTTCCCCTTGTGGTGGATTTTGGAGATACCCCTTAGAACTGCAAAATGTGGATTATCCCTTTCTCTGTCAACTTCTCTGCAAACAAAATTTTACCTGAAATATTTGGTGCAAACATACACATCATCCTGTTCACACGATTTAACTGCAATTTTTTTTTTTTCTGACCCAAATTAACACTTTGCTTCATCTTCTACGCCTCTACCTGCAGTACTGCATCTGTTATAGGTTCAAGTAGTGGGGATGCAAAGATTGACCTTCGAACTCTTAGAGCGGTCAGAGTGCTTAGACCCCTCAAACTAGTATCTGGTATACCAAGTGAGTAAATTCCACACACTTGAAATGCCCTCCTCAAGCATGGCATGCTCGGCTGAGTTTGTGAAAGTATCAACCCTTTTAGTCTCAACCTCCGCTGCCTCGGACTCGATTTCGTGATAGTTTACACTGCGTTGTGAACACTGATGATGTGATTTCAATTCATGTTTTGGTTTTTACCCTTTTTTTTTTCCCATGTGTGAAATTTGTCGTAGAATCTCATGACCAGAATTGCAATCAACTTTTATCAAAATACAAGAAATTGTTCTTCTCTCTCAGAGATACACTACATCGGCTAAACTGGATTTGAAACATGGCCTTTTCTCAATAGCACAGAAATAAATCTAGACAAAGAACTGCTCTGCTGAAGTGAACAATATAAAAAAAATAATTCTGTATGGTATCCAAAGTCATACATTTTGTTACTTGTTTTGAATTGTATGAAATATTGCAGACTTTTCTTCTGATAATCAGGCAGTTCATTGTTGTTTTTTTTTTTAAATTTCTGCCAAAATAAGCAGTTTCAACAAATCGAGTCTTGTGGGTATGTTTGATATACCAGGTAGCAGCCACAGTAGATCCTTAGCTTTACATTGTCACCACTGGTGTGTTTGCCCTAACTTCTGCTGTATCAAACCTACCTACTTACCACCCACCCCCCTTCCCCCATTTCCAACCCTAGAGTCACTTCCCCTGAAATGCTGTCCATATGTGGTAAGTCCTTTTTTTTATGATTATTTTTATTTCATAGTAATAGCTTACGAGGAACTATTTCAGTTTGTAGTATTCGATGATTTGCATGAGCACAAAAATGTTCATATAGAGATTGTGTAACAAGGAGATACACATTAAAATGTTAAACTTAGTAATTCAACAGAATTCCAATGAAATTAGTTAATTATCTGTAGAGATTTCAAGATCTCCAGACCACTCAGATCAAAAAAAGAAGAAATAAATGTAATCAACAGCTTACGTCATAGATGCTTACTTTTTGATGGTTTATTGTTTCATATTCATTAGGGATGCAAAGAGGTGGGACTTGGAGTTTTCTAGAGATGTAGGAGAAAAGTGGCAATTTTGAGACATTAGTGGATGTTTTCCTTCTTTTTTTTTTCCAACAGATGACAGCAATTGTT
>VJOZ01047931.1:162-21777 GCA_009801055.1 Stichopus horrens | reverse complement strand
ATAAATGGTACCTTCAGGATGTTACGGTATTAGCCTCTGCACCAATTGGTGCTCTAGTTCTTGACCCAGCCCAGCTTTCATATAGATACTACAGTTATTGTAACAGGCCATTTAGTTTGGAATAAATGGCTTTTGCAGATGTCAGTAGTTGCCTAAAAACATGGCAAGATTATTTAAAATGAGGCTCAGTGTGCACTTGGTGTACTTCAGTATATGCGCAGAACATGTACCTAGGGATGCCATTCACTATCTTCCATCACTTTTGAAAAGTATACCTTGAAAGTAAACTCCTAATACATTTCATCAGCGCCAGGTCGAATTGTGATGGTAGTACTTGTGAAAGTATTCGATGTGGACATTCCCAAGTATGATAGTATGCGATGCTGTCTAAGTTAGTGCTATCAGTACATTTATCTACACGTAGATTTGGTAACTTCCATTCTATAAAACCAGTTCAAGAGCATTCCTTCATGGTTGGAAAATCCTCATCTACTTTATGGATCATTCAGTTCAGATAGCACTTATATATGCTTTTGAAGCTATGTCATACCCAGCAGTGAAACAATATCATTGGGCTGTCTCCAGCTGGGAATATGACAACACAGGTCTGGAGATGAGTGTCACCATGGCAACACATGGATGGTTATTAGCTGGATGTAGGAAGTATTAGCAGTTAGGTAATTACACTGCACAGTACATCTTGCTAGGGGCTCCAATCACTGACTTTCTCCGTGCGAGAGTGAACGTGGCACATTGGGTGTATATCGATTGTATATTAAATCTCATATCTCTCTCAGCTGTGGCAGTCGATCACAAGGAATTTTTCCAGCCACTACAAAGATTTCATTTTAAGAATCCCATTAAATGTTTAAGTAATTGATTTATGACAAAAGTACAGCATGCTTAACTACAGTAACTTCTGTAGGGTGTGAATTGTACGTGAACAGAGTCAGCGTTGCACTTGTTGAATATTTGTTGAGCCAAGTACTTAATGAATACTGTGCTCATAACTATTATGTTCCGATGGAAGCACCAGTAAGTAGTCACTTTCAGTTATGTTCCAAAACGACAAACACACAGATATGAACAATATATTTCTGAACAGTCTGTGACAATGAGTCTTTAGATTTCCCTCCTCAATTCTGCATTAATACCTGAAGAGCGAATTAATATAGTTGAAATACACCTTCACGATATCAAGTTTTAACCATATTCATAGTATGTCTTCATACATGCACAATCTGAAGCTTATCATAGGGATGCATGTATAGCCACGGTCATTCCATCTCTCTGAGCCACAGCTGGTGTAAACTGAGAAGCCAGTGCTGCAGTCATTTGTTTCCAGCACAGCCATAATCAAAATGAGAAATTCATTACAGTGAAGGTCAATTACACCAACAGCAGTTGTTTAATTATTTTATCAGGTTCCTCTTCTACTTTCTAGTCAACTGCTAGCTGTGCTGCATGTTTGTTTTTTCGTGGAAACATATGAAGTTGCATGGTAGGTTCATCTACTGATGATAGCTGTATGCAGTCTGCTATGTAGTTTTTTGTGTATTTATAGCTACTGACCTGTAAATTTCCTATGGAGATAATGCCTGAAAATAACTGCTCCATGGATACATAATTCAATGGTTGCATAGTCTGTTAAGTAGGGGTCAGATGGAAGGCAATATGATGCATAATGGTGCAGTGCTGTCACTGCTGTGCTTCTGTTAATTATAAAACAATCATGCTAATCAACACAAATATTAGACATTCCAAGGCAGACAGATCTGTGAAAAAATTGTTTTGCTATCCTGAGAAGAGCTGTATGCTGAATGTGTGTCACACAATAGTGCTTTTGACAACATTATAGACATCAGTGATGAGGTGGAAGCAAAAATGCTGATTATAAAGTGTGTTGCAAAAATAAAGATTGCATAAAAAGAACAAGGTTTTGTGCTTTGTTTTTCTGAGACAGAAATATGTTCTCACTTCTTGTGAGTTTTTAGAGTTAGTGCATACTTAAGTTGTCCAAGTACATTGGTTTACCCATTCCTTGCCAAACAAGACAATCCCTTGACATAGGCTTGTCCACACATGTCTATCGTTTTATCGTTTTAACGGCAGAGCATTTTAGGATGAGCAGTGTAGTCAGTCAGTGCTTATTTGTATGACATGCCTTCCATTAGCTTAAGTACAGTTGGCTACGCTCAAGTCTTCATACAGCTGCTTCTTTGGTTCCTTTGCTGACTTGTGCAGTCAGGTTACTGTGTGTTTATGCATGTGTCTGTGACAGTTGCTTGGGTACGCTCTAACTTAATAAGGGAAAGTCGGATGAGAGTCAAAGCTGTTCAATAGATCTGCCATATTGATAGGTGTGCTCTAGTGTATTTGGTGGAGGTGGCAGGTCATCTTTGGGCACTTGGGACAAAACTCTGAAAAACTTTTTTAATCAATATCTCATGGTAGAAAGCTTGGGGAGATTTGTACTTGGTACATGGATGCATTATCATGAGCAGATAAATGTGATTCATTTTGGTGGCGGTCAAGCAAGAGGCAAATGACAGGGCAACCATTATGGCATATTCAATGCCGGCACAATTACAGTGTAAAATTGTATGACATTACATCTTGTACGAAAGTATGGAGTCATTTAACATAGCACTGATGACAAAATTACTGACAAAATTAAAAAAGGCTAGTGCTTGACAGACTCCAAACTCTGATAACCACTTTTTGGCTTTTCAGAAGGCATGCATTACTGGACCCATGCATCATTAACATTACTGCTGATGAGATTTTATGTTACACATGATTGTGATACTGATACATTTATGATGTGATTGACCATAAAAAAAAGGGTGAGTGTCCATAAAAAGAAGGGTGAGTGACCATAAAGACTCACAGCAGGTAGTGCTGTTTAAAAGTTTATAAGTGCTCAATCATCAGTGCATTTTATGTATGATTTTTACTGTCTTTCCCTGACATTGTAGTGACAGTTATTCTATGTAGTTAAAGTCACACACACATACATACACACACACATACAAAAATCAGCTAATTTCAAGTTTGTATTTGCCCATACACAAAGCTGTCAGTTGCTCCAGCTTGTGAATACTTTATGCTTATATGCAGTGGTAAGTGATAAATGCAGCATGTTATTTTGATGTTTAATTCAATCCCCAAGTATTTGGCTGCATTGCAACACAGAAGCTTTGGATGAAGTGTTTAACCCACAGATTGCATGAGACAATAAACTGATACCTGAGGATTTTTACAGGTGGCTAGGGCCTATATATCTCCCTGCTGTAAAAATAAAATGTAATTATTGAATTGAAACTGTTTTAAAATATTTTCTCAAACTGATAAAAGTTTGGCTGTCAACAAGAAGGAAAAAAATTGTCCATGCCAGTCATGAGGATGTTATATATTCAGTGTGTAAAATTTATACTACAACATATTTCTGAGAAGTGCACTCCTTGAGTATAGTAATTTAGTACAAGTAACTTATAAGCCTAGAGTGCCAAAGTTCTCAGTGGTGCTGAACAGCACAGGTTAGGAATAGGCCAATTCTGTTAAATGTGGTGCTCTTTTGCCCTGTAATCCATTCAAATAATCCACTTTTCATTCCCTTTTTGCTTATTATTCTTTCTGTGGGGGGTCTTGTTCATGTGGGAATTTTCTTTTTCACTCTCTTGACTCGTTATAGTTTTACCCTACTGCAGCTTTGCTCAACCTCAAGGGTTGCCTTGTTATGTGATTTTGGTTGTCATGGTAACATGTTCTGCTGGTATTTTACTTTGCATTTTTTAACTCAGTTGTTTTTTCAGTCAAGCACTGAAAATTGCATACCATAGTAACTCTAGACTGAGCATAGTGCCATAAAGCTATTATATCCCCACAAAAGAGTTCTGTACTAAGTGTGCAGAACTATCACAAGGTGGTTAAGTATCAATATGAGTGATTTTATTTTAACAGTCTGTGGAGGGTCATGGTTAAAATAGATGATCTGTGTATGCTCCATTAAAAAAATTGCAAAAAGGTTATTCCCAAGTGATGAATGAGTGGGTTGATAGGCAGAATTGGAGTGAACGTTTTTGGTGTGACCCTTCTTGACCTGTTGGTATTGTTTCCCTACCCTTGTCATTGAAGGTACAAGAGTGATATTAATAGTGTGGGGACTTCACTGGTACATCTGTTTATGTGTGTCAAGTTATATGAGCTGGCAGGCTAGCAGGTTTTAAAACAAGTTTTGTATAGGTCTGGAAGGATCAGGGGTGGTAAAAATTGCTGCATACTATCATGGCTATAGTTAATCATAAAATGCTGTGACATGAATACTTTATTTTAGTATCTATATACAGCACTTTATGGTAGATAGAAATTTTTATTCCTTGCCAAATGGGAAGGAATCTATGCAATGGTAATGTTGTGTGTTTGTGTGTGACTCCTTGTTTGTAGATATCTCAGGAAGGGTAGCCTTGACTCATGTCATACTTCGTTTGTAATTAGGTCCTGCTGGGTAGATGATGATCCCTATTGTTCTTGGTAGATATCAAAGGTCATTTTAGGTCACCAGAACTTCCAGAAGTCAATCTATGGAAAGCCTTGTAAACACAGTATCTCGAAATGTGTGTCCTTTAGTGATGTCATACTCAGTGTGTATATAGGCCATATTAGGTAGATGATTCCTGTAGATTTTGGTTGATTTCAAAGATCATTTGAGGTCACCAGAGGTCTAAGTGTTGAAATCTTGTAAACATAAAATCCCAAGAAAGGTAACCAATCTGTAATTATCTCGATGATCTGTATTGTTTATGATAGAGTTCAATGGTCATTTGAGGTCCATAGAGGGCACACTGTGAAAGCCTTGTAAGCAGTGGATCTAAAAAGGAGAACTATGCGGGTGGTAATACCTAGCATGTGGATTGCTGGAATTTAGTAGATGATCCTTATTGGGTTTTTTTTTGTGGTGTCAAAGGTCAGTTGGGGTCATCAGAGGTCAAAATTTCAAAACCAAAACTTCTGTTTCAAGGAGAGAAACTGTAAAGTGATCTCATACTTTGCATGCCTATTGCTCATATTCAGGGTTCATACCCTGTTTTTTAGCTCAAGGTCATTAGTGGTCACTTTAAGTCACAATTTTGCACAATTTTTCACACACCATATCCTAAGAAGGGTAACTGTGAGGGTTCATATACTTAGCATACATTCATTTGCCAATGTTGAATTGAGCATTCCTATCAATTTTCTTTTAAAAGAAGGTGTACAGTCATTTGGGGTCAAAATATTTTGATGGTCAAAAGCTTATTAACATGATATTTCAGATAGAGTAACTGTCGTTGAACTACTTGTCTTGTGAATGATTCATGTTTCTTACAATACATTCCATATGGCAAGGGATCACTAAGCCTTTTGGCTTTCTGGTTTTACAACCAGTTAGCTCAACCTTGTACAGTTTCCTAATGTAAATGACATGACAGTATATCACTGTAACTGTAAACATAAAAATTCCACAAGTTCAATGACGTTGAGATAGATAACATGATCTGAAGCATTGCAACTATCATCATAAATGGTGTTGTGATGATTGGACCCTTGTAAGGGATTGCTCGTTGACCTTTAACAGAAATGTTGTGCAGTTTTCAAGCATTGATTTAATGGTTGTACTGGCCTCTGATTGTTGTCAACATCAGCTTGAAGTCTTTTGGTTGTAAATGTTGTTTCTTGAAAGAGTAGGTTTAAACTTCAGGTGCAAACTGTGGAACATCAAGCAATCACGCTTTGTAGTGTGAATGCATGGACTTTGCCCCTAAAAGCCATGTGAGATCATATCAACTCGTTCATGTCTTCATGTAGGTACAACAGGACTGATGCAATATAATGTGGACAACAGTTAAAATGATGTTGTTGTCCTTTTTATACCTGAGTGGGATACGACTTGCAGTTCAACGTGACGTGATACGATAACACAAAGTTGAGAAAATTTCAATTTTTGTCGCAGAATGCACCGGCATTTTTCATATCACTTGATGAAAAGAACGTCCAAGTAATGAAAAGTCACCTGTTGGTTTGACAGCAAAAATATCTCCTCAAAAACTTTTTGCCATACACGATTGCTATCCAGTGCAAAAGGGCCTTGAGTGTCATCTGCTGCTTAGGTCTTATGCTTTCAGTATCCATTGAATGTGATTGTAGCTAGGATATATCTACAGGTTTTAAGTAAAGGGGCTCATTGAAATATTTTTAGGCAATTAGCCGTGTCAGTCGTGTCTGTATTCCTACAGTTGCTGAAAATGTGATAAATTGTATAAACGGTAGCTGTGGTCAGCACCTTCACTGTATGCAGTTAAACGTAGGTCTGCCGACAGATTTGCAGTATTAAAGTAATTTTGATCATCATCTACCCTGTCATCGTTGCTTCAGTTGTGTGGCAGATCCTCAGAATCTCTTGGTCTGACCATTTACCACCAAAGTAACTCTCAACAGGTATGACAAAATATTATGAATTTTGTGAACCAACTCAATAAACCCCTTCAGTACAGGTGTATCACATGACTTGCACTAGTGCAGAGTAAAAATCATGTAGCATCCAATTGAAGCATATTTTAGTTTGTTTTTTTGGGGGGGAGGGGGGAGGAGAGAGACAGAATTCATATAAGAATGAAAGAAATTATTCATTGGTAACACCCTCTCTTAAGTTTTACAGAAACATCATGCACATTTTGCTCTCATTTGTGTATCATTTGACAAATCATCAATGTCATAAATGTTAAGATTGTGTTCCATTGAATCATGCTCATCTGCAATTCACATTCACAAACCGTCCATTCTTGAGTCGAGTACTATTGAAATTCCAGTCCCTTAATAGTAAACTATGCAAATGCATGGAATGCTTTTATATTGTCTAATAAAATTCAGATGAGTCTCTGGATTCTTAAGTTCTATATATTTCTGAGCTTCGCTCAAGATGCCTGTGAAGTATGAATACATCAACTTAAGTGGTACCCACTTTGAGTCAGTGGGGAATGCCGGTTATTGTGACCACTGTTTGGATTTCACCTGATGCAGTGAAAAGGTTTTGTCCCTTTTGTGGAAGTATGACATCGTAGGTACTTGGCCTAGACACTGTTTTTCTAAGCCTCAATTTTCTCAGAGAGCATGCACAGAAGACTTTTATGATCATTATGACAATTCTCTCTCCGTCTATTGCATTGGTTGCAGTGATATGCTAGTGCTGCAGGGATATTATTTGTAGAAAGGAAACTGGTTGCTACAGTGTGATTAAATTTTATGCCCTTGTCCAAAATGAAATAAGCTTACAAGTATGACAAGCAATCCACAGAAGTGTTGCATGGTAACTGCAGGTGCTCTGCATGGTAAAATTGATCATTACCATGTTTTAGTGTGCAACAGACATGGCATTGATACAAAGCTATTCAATAGCTAGCAAGGGTTTAAAATATGATTTTACAAAGTAACCTGACAATGTTGATAAAAATTACAAACCATATGCTTTCATGTAGGATAGCATTACTGTTGTGTTATATCGTTGCTTCATTGCTGCATGCATTGTGTATTAGCTACTGTATCTAAATACAGCTTGTACCAAGTTCAGTGTTCCAACTCTGACTGGTTTTTTTTATGGACCAGTGGAGGGGTAGAAGTAGGCCCGTAGCCAAACCAACAAATTGTTTTTTTTCTTGGCGGGCACATCAATGTTGGAGTTTTGCTGGCCTGAAGTAGGGGTGTCCCCCTCCTCATTGAAAAGTGTTTGTCTCACATGTCCCCTCTCCCCTGTGACTATGTGCTTGGGTATAGGGGTTATATTTTCTTGCAAACTAGGAGTCTATATCTGTACACAAAATGGTAGCACTTCTGAAATAAGTCAGCGTGTCTGACCTGATTTGCATAGGACAGGGAAATTGCCCTCCGTGCTTTGCTGAGATATGCCTCTGAAAATACCCCTCACTGATGGCAATAATTGGCCTATTTTTACTTTGCCTGTTGGTGGCCTTCCGTTTAGTGCTGATTTTAGAGTTTCACAGCTACGTTTCATAGAGCCATCATTTTGCTGCTGCCAAAAAGAAGCAAATTTCTCCAAAACTGTTTTTCCTCTATTTCAAGAAAGTTTCTGCAAAGTTCCGTCACTCATGTTTATGGGTCTGTAGATGTAGTGAAATCTGTACGTCATTGGTACTTTGTCGAGAAATTCTGTAAGTGCCTGCCCTTTTTCAGGATTACATAAGTTTGCATTGCCCATTTTGAAACTTATTTCAAGCCCTGTAGTGCAAAGCACATGCTTTAGCAATGTATACAACACAATGGACTGTATGGAAATGTGCATGTCCTCTACCTTTACATTGATGCCAGGCCACTTCATAAGACTTAAGTTTATCATTAAAGACATGCAGGAAAGTAATACTGCCACATCTGTGTAGAATAGTTTGTCATGGAGTGCCCTGTAGACACTCTTTTACGCAGAGCATAGCGAGCAAGCAAGTCAGTTGTAGATGCTGTCCTTTTCCAGGAATCCCTTGCCATGTAAGACATGCTCCTTCTTTTCAACTAATAAACTTCGTGATCATGTAACTTTACCCAAAATTTTTCTGTTAAGTTCATGTGAATTCATTTTTAGTATGCGCATTCTAAATGACTTTGCCCTTTGACATTAAACAGGTCCTCCAATTAACAGTCAACTTCCGACCTTTGATATGCAAGAAAATCAATTGCCCACACACAATCGGTAGATTCAGATCAAACTGGATGTACTAGATGACTCAACCAGTTAAGCCAATACTTCCAATTCCATCCGTCTGTTTGTATGTGGTCAACAACAGAGCGATAAGGAGCTGTGCAAACACAGAAATCAAAAGGCGGTTGTTTACCACTAGTATACACATGCCTCCTTTGGGCCATACACCCTAAAACAGATTAGCCTCAATCAAAGTAGTCAACCACACCAAATTGTCTCTAATGGGTCCTTGTTACCGATGAAAGCAAGTGCAATCCTCTGTATGGTGTGGAAAACGAATCAGCTAAAAAACGACAGATGTAGACATGTCGGCCTATGTCAAACTGCTGGCTGGATCTCCAGAACTGATCATCAATATCCCATTTGAAAACAGTAAATACCAAAATGTGTTGGCCTGATTTAGCAGTCAATACTTGGTTTGCTAAGTGCTGCATGGGTCATGTATTCAATTCATTTCAGTTCATTGCAAAGAAAACATGAGTCGTAAAGTGACTTCACTCTGACTTCACTGGTCATCTTCAGTAGCTAACAGTGATCTGCTGGGGTGGGAATGTTAGCCTGTATTATTCCAGGTGACATAGCTAGGATAGCTTTGCTGTTTGTACCAAGTGTGGCATCAGAGTTCCATTACATTTCTTTAATGTAAGCAAGACATTTTTTTAAATCGTTAGACAAATAGACTCACTGTTAAAGACCATGCTATCGCAATTTACCCTGCCTTCCCAGAAAGTATCAGAGGAAATCTATTTTGGTCATTGGACCTCTTACACTGTGTGCACATGCCAACAACAATGACTGTCATTCTGTTCTGTTGGAGATTTCATTAAAAGAAGAATTATTAAGCCTTTCTGCCCCTCATTAATGAGAAGGCCTGCAAATTGCCAGTCGGCCATCTAACACCAGTAGTAGTGCTCTATTGCTAAATAGTTCTAGCACTCACTGGTCTTGTCCATTATCTGTCGTACTGAACATTAAAGTATTACAAACAACAATAAAGGAGTTGAACTCACTATATAGTTGAGGAATATTTCATGGGTGGCATACTGTACACCTATAAATTGCCTTGCTATCTGTTTAAGAAAAAATCTGATCTCCTAATTGCCTTGGAAAAGTTATCATCATTTTATACAGTGAACCACCACTTTACTCAGAAGGAAACCAAGCAAAACTGTTACCTTCAGTTCACTGCATAGATGCTTAACAGAAAGTATCAAAACTTGTTAAATGGTTACAATCCATATGAGTAATTTGAACCTCAAATTTCAATATCGATACCCCCCCTTCCTTGTTGGAAAATTAAATATCATCAAAATGGCTTCATTTGTCTCTCCTTCCTCGGTTATAATCTTCTCCCAAGACATGAATCTATACAACATAAATATGAATTCTCCTCATGTGTATTGTCAAGTTTCAGCACATATATGAATGACCCACCTCATTTTGTAACATTTGTACTACATTCTCAAGATGAGATTTGGGAAACTTTTTTCAACCAACTGTGGGATAACAGTGCCACCTAGTTCAGTTATTGAGTCATCAAGTCACTAAGTACAGTTTCACAGTATCAAAGCACTGTGTAGCTCTCTGCATTAACAAAGAGGAAGTAACTGTATTGTAGTTGTGAAAGATGACTAATCATCCCATTGCCAAAGAAATCCATTTTAAATTTTAAAGTTTTTTCCTTTTTAAGCGATTAGGCCAGTGTAAACCTTTGGGCCCTAGGGTGCACTTAGTACTCACGTACAGTGCATAATAGCAAAGTGACATAGACGGAGCACCGATGAATATATTTCATTCCTGTCTTTTTGATGTCTCCAGAACTATTTCAGTTTGGTTATAGAACAGTTATCTTTGTTCATTTTATGTTCTGATAGCTTGATACATCCAACGAATGCTGAGACCACACTCTGCTCATTCGTTAACTTTGTTTTATCACCAAGCTGTCCATATAGTTAAAGCGTGCGGCTGCAGATTGCACCCCGACTGTGGATGGTTGTTGCAGGTAGTATAGGCACCATCTACATTTTGACCCTGACTACGGATTCCTCTTTTCTTTCTTTTTTATTTGGCATTCCTGTTGTGACTGGTTGTATTTGGTCGGATCATGCAATTGCTTTCAATATTTCAACTGATGGAATAAATATCTTTATGCATTGTTTGAAATTAGAAGAGTCTTACACACAAGGTAATTAAGCCAATTCGTATTTGAAACAGAATAACGGAAATATGGAATAACAATCGAGAACTTTGTACTTTGCCTTTGTATCAGAAGCTACCAAACATTCTTTTACAAAGTTGCGATAGCTCCTCCCTTGTTATAACTTTTTTTAGAATGTCAGGTTGTTGAATAATGAGGCCAGCTTTTAAAGTGCTAACTTAAATTGTTCATCTTCCATTTCACTTGCATGTATGAACTGTACATGTGTATGTAACGTCGATGTGACACACAGGAGGATTGTCTGTGAATGACTCTATACGTTGCTCTGCTAGTTATAAACATCACATCTTGGTTATCAGCTGAATTTGAAACAGTGGTTGCATGTGATTAATTTCAAAGAAGAATATTTTCAAGTCAGCATCTGTTTTAGAATCACTCTGAATTTTTTAGCCAGAAAAAAGTAATAAAATGCACATCTTAGTTTGATAGTTCATTGCACAGCAAACTTCATGAACATGACAAAATGGTGTGAAATAGTATTTCAGTGCAAGATGCTGTTTTATTATTACTACCAAGTAGACTTCTGTTCAACTGCATACATGAAAAAACCTCTTGTCTCTCTTCAAAGACAGCCGACATATTTTTTTACTGTGAAGATAGTCTAGTATTTCACTTCTTGACTTCCATAGAGATACATAGAGATTGGCACATGGCTGAAGGCAACTACATCTTGCAAAATCTCCATGGATGATGAGGTAATTAAAATGAGATCGATATCAGCTTTTCCTGAAAACTTTTCATCTTCTATTTTCACAGATACGGGAGCTGCACATGTACTACCAGAGTGCAAGGAGCATCATCACGGAGGAAACCAATTGCCTGGTTTGCAGGAAGAGAATAGGCAACAGTGCATTCGCCCGATATCCAAATGGTGTCATAGTGCATTACTACTGCTGCAAAGATCGAAAAGTGTGCCCTGTCGCGCCAACATGAAACAAACTCAATGAAAGGTTTTGCAGTATTGGGGATGCATGGTTCATACGGAGAAATATTGGACCATGAAGATGCCTCTTCAATGCTTGTGAGCACTTTCAAAGGAGGGCTGTAATGTAGAGATGCGACCCTGTAAGGTGGAACTGAGATGTATTGTATTGCCACTTGTATAAAGCAGTTTTCTAAAAACATAGTAGTGTTGAACATATTTAAATTTTAAGATGATAAGATTATCTTCTACAAAAATGATTATATTATAAAAGTAATTCGGTGATTATTTCACATCCCATCATAGCATCAAATTTTTACCAAACGTAAAATCTCGGGCCAATGATATGGGAGAGAATACAATTGACAATTAATGAGCAGTGGGTCCACCATATTTTCCAATTAAAAAAAAAATGCAATATAAGTTTTCAATCTTCATTGTGAACATCATAACATGAGAGCAGGTTGTTACTATTTAATAGCCATGTTGAGTCCTAGAACTGGTTTTTTAAGCTCACCTTTTGTGTGGAGAGTTACATAGTAAATTGGTATGCATTACTGAATGTATGAGAGCTAGGATAGAAACACAGTTTGAATACAATATTGGTGTCTGTGGTAGGAGGCTATGGGATAAAGTAAAAACAGCAGTGACACCAGGATCTTAGATTTGGGGACAGCAGGAAAGCAAAAGAAACTGTTGGTGGGCAATCAGTCTCACACGTAGAGCAAAACTGAATGTTTGACAAACTTTTGTTAGTTGGGTCCAGGATGCCAGGGAGCTGCCCTATGGCCTGGTGGGGTCAAAGGGGAAAGTTCCATTGGAGATCCATGTGGCAAAGTGCCTGGAAAGTCTGAGGTTTTAGCATATCTTCGGTGTTTTGTTGAAACATTAAGTCTCAAGACTTCTTACAACAGAAAGTTATGTGCAGTATGTAAATAAACAGGGAAGATATATGTATAAATTGTATCAGCTGAGTTGGGGAGGGGACAACTGGGAAACAAAGGTTCTGACTTGGGGAATATTCCCCCTTCCCTTTGGTGCCACCACTTAGTAAAAATTATGGAAGTGCACCTTTATTAAAGTAATCCTTTATCCATGTGCATCATTGTCTGTTCGTGCTGGCATTACAGTGTGTTAATCGCAGACTGATCATAATGATGCATCTAAGTATTATATTCGTGGGAGATCATCGCATATTTGGGAGCATCAGGGTCTTTTGGATAACCTACCTCTGAATGAATAGCATATAGCAGCATGGTAACCGTAACCATCTCTTTCACTTCTAGCTTGTAGTCCTTGAAGTAGGAAACATGGAGATGGCTATGGGCATCAAATGAATGTAGCAATAACACAAAGAAGCTTAAGAGGCTGGTTTAATTGAACTATGACATAACAAGAGTTAACCTTGCAGCAAATACCAGTGTAAGAATCACCTTCATGTGTGTGTGTAAAGTGGCACGTATCTGGGTGGTGTGTATGTGTACGTGTGTAGATATGTATGTATGTGAGACTGAGTGCACTGATCTATGCACCTACATACACGTTATTCATGTACATGATAGTTACAGAATCAGTCATGACAGAAAGACAAATCGGAGCGTACATTTACTGTGAGCTGATTCCACTCTCCAGGATGGAATTTTTTTTACATATATCTAAATGTATGAGACTATGTAAGAGCAGTCGATCAATTTTTAAGGTGATGTAAGATTGTCACAAAATAAGTCAGTGTTTCGTACCACATGTTTCCTAAATGTCTTAGACGGGACAAATTTTGTATTAGCATGAAAAATGAAATTCAGTTAGCATGAGATTATTGAATACTGTAATGCAATTTTCTGTTTATCTGAAATTAAAAGATACTGTAGAACTTGGCATCACTTCAGTCATACGCTAATTTAATTTCAGTCCTATTCCTATCAAAATTTATACCCAATTAGATCATGTGTATTATGAACTAGTGATTGCCATATTGTGTGGTTGAACTCTTTTTTTTTTATGTGGAAGTCATTGGTCATCTGGGGTCATCAAAGGTAAAAGACTACAAAATTTGTGCACACAATATCTCAAGATAGGAATGATGGATACTTTTCATACTTCATATGTGGTTTTTCATTAAAAAAAAAAAAAATTCCTATTGTTTTTGGTGGAGGTTAATGATTCCTATTATTTTTGATGGAGGTTAATGCTCATCTGAAGTCACCAGAGATAAAAAGGTAAAAACATTGTGCATACAATATCTCATGGTAGGAATGATGGATACTTCTCATATTTGGTATATAGATGTCATTTTAAGAGAAAGATGAATTGTATTGTCTGGGTTGGGTGAGAGGTCACCAGAAGACAAATGCTTTAACTCTTAACTGAGAAAGGTAACAGTGATAACTCAAAAACTTGACAAAGACAAGAATATTCAAGGTTTTCGAGTCAGCCGCCTTTGCAAGAGGCCAAAAACAGCAGAGGACTGATAATAGTGTTCTGAGGCCCTGGAGTGAAAGGCAAATGAGGGTGGGCTAGGTCTTACAGAGCGCGGTGCTAGAATTAGTTTCAAGGATTGTTTTAGCATAGCTCAAATGTATGAATTAGTGAGTCACAGGGTATTAATATAGGCACTCGTGAATACCCACCTCAGGGAGTTGTGCGGAATACTTGGCATGTAGGTAGACCATATTGATAGATATTGGTTGATAATCCTTATTGTTTGTAAGACAATAATCATCTCAGGTCACTTGAGGTCAGATGCTTAATACCTTGTTACCAAAGCAACTTGAGAAGGGCAACATTGGGTTATTTTATACTTGGCGTGTAGGAAGTCCATATGAGTGGATAAACCCTGTTGTGTTAGAGATGAGAGGTCATCTGAGGTCACTAGTGTCAAATGCCAGAAACTTTCACAGATACATAATTTCAATAACTTGAAAAGTTTTAATTCTTATACTTGGTATATAGGTAGTCCATACTGAGTAAATTTAATTCCATTGTTTTTATAGTGGGTCAAAGGTCTTGTTAGGTCACCAAATGTGGTATCCTGAAATTTCTTTTAAATTAATAACAGTATCTCAAGATAGGAAGCTTGTATACTTTTCTTATTGGGCTATGTTGAAGATGTGTCATGTTATTTGGGTTAATTTTTTTCCTATTGATAGTCATCAGGTATCATCTCAGTTGCACCAAAACTTTAAAAACTGGAAATTGAGCACCATATCACAACACAGGAGCATGGATAGTTTTCACACATAGTATATTGCATCATTCTCCATATTGATGACATGAAGTTTGTTGATTTGGGTTAAAGTGAGAGGTCACCCGAGAGATCTCTCTAGGAGAACAGCTTTAGGGACCCAACTGCCATGTTAGAAGGACCTATAATGGTGCAGAACATTAGCCTACAAGAGCCATTTCGGGTAAACATTCATTCGCGATATTGTGTCTAGTGAAATTCATTGAAACCCTAGTACATTTTTGTATTCTGGCTTGTAGTTCCAGTGTACACCACATGAGATGTTACCCCAAGTTCACACAGTTGACATGATCGTTTAGCATTACTTGAATTTTTCAGTCATGGACCAACAATTAGCTTCTGCACATAGCCATCATACAGTATGTTGCACTCTGTTCTCCAGAGATACTAACAATCAGAGGAGTGATTGAATTACACTAAAGTCATTTTTGAGGAGTGCTGAGACAATGGTATTTCTTTCATGAGTATATTGTTTTACTTTCAACTGCTTACTGTCTAAATCCTCATCAACAAAATCATGACCATGTGGAGAGTTCTTATCAAAGAGCACTTGGTGAGTTGAATATTCTTGGAATTAATGCAGGATCATTTCAAATGTAACAAAAGTTGGCGGTGTCTTTCCCGGTCCAAGACGAAACCAAACAAACTCCTGACACCCATGATGCACTGATAATTTAAGAAGATCATTCTGAAATCTATCACACTATTTTGCTGCACCATTTACAATTTTTTGCTCTAGTAAGTTTTAACTGACAGCCATAGCTATAATGGTTGGTACAGCATGTACATTGTGCAACATCAATTATTTAAAAATGTTCAATTGGCAGTGTAAGAGGTTAAGTGCATATCAAAGTTAGTTTATGTTTAAGTGAGAGGTAAAGTTTATTTTACAATCGTTCTTCCACAGGGGAAGAATTAAATACAATAATGAAAATCAAAAGTGGCTCTTGTGTATCTCTCTTTTTCCTCTGCCTTTGTATCTCTCTTTTCTTCTTCCTTTTTTGTGGAACACTTGGGTAGAGTACCATAGTCATTAAAACTCCAGGCACTCCATCATTAAAACGAAAGAGAATACTGATGAGTATTGGTAATGGTTGTAAGTAAAAGTGTGTCTGAATGTCAGTGCATGTCTGTCCCATTTCCAGAGCTACTAGGTTTGTTCTCCAACCCGGTATCTGATATATAACATATCCTGGCCCTCAGGCTATGAATGGGGACAACTTAGCAACAAATTTTATTACAAAGAAGTGTCACCCTTGTTTCATTTATAATGTTACAGTGGCAGTGTATCAACAATCTGAAAACATTTGGTATCTCAACAACATATCCTGATTGTTTACATGTCTGAACGAGACATCTAATTATCATTCAGGTTTGTCAGTTTCTTATCTAATCTATGTATGATGATGTGCAGGTACAACTTGAATGAGATGAATCCATGACACCCAGGCATAATCACTGCAGCATCGCATCAGTGGTATGTGATGTTTTGTCAGGGTGTGTAATGTTCTACCACAGTAAGCAAAGAATATCTGCATATTTCACCGCAGTTTCTCATTTTGAAAACTGGTTTGTTACATGGAAATGTGTTATCAAGAATGGACACATGGAAAGCTTTTCTTAGGATGTGTGGATTATGTGCACTTTTCATGCCAAAATGACCAGACAAAGCCTTTTATTTACCTTAATTATCTCCACACTATCAAAGTGCAATTGTGATTATGACCTTCCACATTGACAAGTCAGTTCTTAGCTCTTGTACAGGGCTATTCGGCCATTTAGGCTCATTACATGCAATAAAGTCCAAATATGTTACCCCCTTCACTTCACCAGCTCTTCTACTCTAGTAAAGTTTATCATTTTTCTAATTGTCCATCCAACTGACATACAGCTCCACACATAGAGCTCCCCAATGACCGCTTTACCTGTTTTCTATTTTATTATTCTCCTTATCTGTCGGCCACCAGACCAAAGGATGGACACTGACAACGGAACATACAGGATTTACAAATCAAGTCCAATGAGTCAGGAAAAGACAACCAATGGAATGCATTGGCAGAAATAAAAAAAAATCATTGTCATTTTGTAATGTGTCTGGGTAGAAGCAGCAACTCCTTACCCTCGATACAGGATAATTGGTTGGCCAATACGTCACAGAAGACATCTAACCGTTACTAGTCAACTGACCGGTGTATAAGATTGAACAAGAGAAAGCCCTGACTAGACTCATATTGAATGATGAAGAGGCTAAGAGCAGCAGATCGAACTGACTGTTCAAAAATATTCAATCAGATACAGTAAACCAGTGAAGAAAGGTGAAAGCTTATATTTATGTACAATGATAGAATGAAACAGCTGGAAAGTGAATATTTTTTCGAATTTAAACTTGTTCACAAAGCTTTTTCATCCAGGACTATCATGTGGGAAAACAATTATAGGAAAACAAAGCCGCAGTTCAATTAGGTTGTCCAATTTTCTGTTTTCACTTTGGTGAAAGAATTACTCCAAACTAATTCCAGTTCCTAAAAGGTGAGATTCGACAGTCAGTGAGCGTTATGTGAGCAACATTTTCAAGCCATGTGACACTACATTCTCTTCGATAGTCCTTCCTCTGCCAGTGCAGACCCCCCCCTCCATCACACAGTCACCTATAAATGAAGACACGGTGACATACAAATCAATAAGTCTCGGAAACCTTATGACTCTGCAACTGAATGGCTAAAAAAGACCCTGTGAGACACAGTTGTGGCCTATAAGCAAAACCAAGCATTGGATAAATACTTTTCTTGAACAAAAACAAAGGACGTGCGAGTGGCATCATGCTTTTAAATTTTACAATGTTTCGACATTTAAATTCCACTTCAGACAACTCACTGACATTCCTTCTATAAGAGTTAGGGGATTTGTCAGGGAGGGGGTGTCGTGGGGAACTGTTGAACTGTATTTAGTGTTGCAGATCTGTGAATAAATAAACAGCTTGATGTAAAAAAATCGATTCATGCCGTTATTCGTATGTTAAAATGGGATTGACTTCAACCTCAGTCTTCTTTTGTTCTACTGAGGTTCAACTTCTTGCAAATTGTCATGGCCTTAGGTCAGTTTTATCACCCCTTGCTGTGATAATCCACATGTTCAATTAAACATCGTTTTCCTAAAGTAATTCAGGTGTGTCACATCCAATGTCTTGGCTTTCTTGAGCTGCCTGGCAAGGGGGTAATCAATGTGTAATCGGACATGAAAGTGGGTCTGTTGAGCCCTTTAGCACGGTCGAAACGTCATGATTGAGCATTACCAAAAACGTCGGAACCATCGTCTTTCTTGACTCATACGTCTTATGCAAAGTCATTCTCTCTCCATATAAGTTGATGTGGGCCTTTCAGTAATAGGCTATACCGTCCCATCGAGACACTGACCCTCGGACATCGATGAAAATCATACGGTACCAGGACCATCGCAACAGGGGGAAGAGGTGGTGGGGGTGTCTCACCCCCTCACCCCCCAAAAAATATTGGGAAAGCGACGATAGTTGGGAAATTTTAAGTACCTGTTGGAATTTCTTATCTCACTCTAGCACATTTCATGAAAAAACTATCTTGGTAGTTGAAAATTTCCCCCAAAAAAATCTGTTATCGTTAGAAAGAACAAACTGTTGAATTAATTGTGATGTTGTTTCTCGTGCATTGAGAAATTGCAGGCATGAGATCCCTATTGCAAGACTTCATACATGTCACAGCACGGGACACCTGGAAAGTGCCATTTTCGGCCATCAAGGGGGAGGTGTAAATTAAGGCTGGTTCACAATACAGTGGCCTATTTCTGAATTATGTTGAATAAAAAACTTTAACACGGTGCGTTTTGTCGCCCAAGTGAATATTTGCCAAATCATTCCATCCATCTAGCTCCATGATATAGCTTAAGAAAAGACACGGTAAACAGCATGAACTATAACACTGACCTGGATTTTTCCCCATGGTATTGAAGTGGAGAGCTAGAGGGTCACGATCTTTTTAGCTACACTATAACTCTTACGCTGACCTGCATCTTTTCTTTTCAATTTTTAACATTTTTTCTTTACATTGGCTATATTTTTTTATCTATGAAAAAGCTGGCTAGATAGATATAAAATGTGACGTAGATAGATCAGTTTCATCTCATCAGTTGTATTCAGAGAATCTTCAATTCAGGTTCTTGTGAGAAGTTCAGAAAGTATTTTAAAAGAATAGTTCAGACCCAAATTTATTTTTAATATGTTAAAGCGGACCATAATCTAAGCATTTAACTTGAAGCAAGCAGGTGTGATGTCCAGAGGTTGAATACTACTGACGTAAAGAATGGACACCATGAAGATTGTCCATTGTCCCGCCAATTTATTCAAAAAAGAAATGAACATTTGATATAAATGCAAAGACTTCTTAAGCAATTGCAATCCATAAATAAATTGCAATATGTTAAAAGAAATGCAATACCTGTTTCGAATTGTAAGAAGCAGTCATTTATCCCTCTTTGGTGAAGTTGGACAATGACTTACTCCAAGCATTCTCGAAAATGCCCGGCCATCATGAGATAAAAATGTCATTGCACCGCTTTTGCAGCTTTTAAGGTAATTCCAATCTACAATCATCATTTAGCACTCTTTTTCCAAAATATTTTAAATGTCAAGGCTGGCTTAATAGAAATCTTTTTTCAGCTTACGTCATGCATAATGGAAATTACGTTTGTGAGAATAAAAGAAACACGATAGTAGTAGAAAGATTATGACTCTATACTGCACCGTAAAAGCTATACCGTATACATTTCGATTCTCCTGGTATGTCCTATATGGCTGTCAATACTCACTTCAGTAAGGAAAGTCTAAATATCGATTTAAAATATGAAACGATATATCCATGAGCGAGACTTGCTCTCAAAAGTGTGAAATTACACTCACTGCAAGAACTATTGCAATTTTTCTAGGACAGAAGTAGAAACCAATAAATACTTTCGCATCTTCACTTATAAATTCCGATGTGCTGATCACAATAAATAAGTTGTTCAAGTTGTCACTGAAAGATTCCTCAAAATAACTTTTTAATAAATAATCATTTAGCCATTTTTGTAGTAATGAAAATTTAAGGATCAAAATTAAATTTCACTCATCCTGGCTGACGCAAGTTCTTTGCTTGGGAGGGGCAAAACTGGTGGTACAGTGATATGGGCCAGGTGGAGAAAATGTTCTGTTTGAAAAGCTTTTCCAAAACTGAATGCCCTCACGCGCGATTCGGTGCAACAATTGTGAATTTAACGTTCTTTAATCGACTGTCATTTTGTTGTAGAATAGGAATAAACTCGACATTCGTACCCACGAAGACGTAATATCAGTCGAATCTAACTTTAGCTCGATGACTGAGACCAGGCTTCTATTGTTATCTACCTAAATTTAGAATCTGAAGTTTTCACCCTGTAAAAAATCTTTCCATACAAACAATTTTTATTCCACCTTTGGGTTGTGCCCCCACCAACGGTCATAAATGCATTTCTGAAACACACTGAGTGATACTGCTACCAGCACTTGAGAGTGGTTACCAGACGTATCCCCTCAATCAAATCATGCCGTGTGTTGGTAAATTGTATCATATTGCTCTGTCGTACTGCATGAAAATGGAGAAAATTTGTTGAAATCATGTACTACCGGCATCTAAGATGCAAATAAGACCAAAAAGTCTTGTCATTGCGATTATGCTGTCTTTCCCTTTGCATGATTACCATTTACTACTTGTGGATACAAGCTCTTTGTTTGGAAGGCGCCATAGGGATTGGATGGTACGGTGATAAGGACGGGGAGTTAAAGCAGGCACGGAGGGGCGCAAAAACACTGGGGGATGCAGTGAGGACTATTTAACTATACAAGATAAACTTAATCCTCATTCATTTTCGGAGCACTTGGCACCAGGGCCGTAGGTAGGGTCATTTCTGTTGTATCAATTTCTTATTTTCCAATAATGTATGAAAAATGGTAATGCATTTCAGATGAGTTGATATGATGCAATAATCATAGTGAATTATACATTCTGTTTCATTTATTTTTGAACAGCTTGCAAAGAGCAGGGGAGGGACTCGGAACATACCTATAGAAGCCCTTTTTCTATATTGGTTGACTAAGGCCCATTTTACGCTTGAAAATAAAACTGAAAACTGGAGTGGGTGGTTGAACATTATCTAACGCAACGAAGTGACGCAGAACCCAACCGGAAGACTTTAGGGGAAACGCCTTTGGGGTAAAACATGAGCTTGTTACATGCACCTATAGTGAAAGATTTTTTTTTTATGAAAATGACATACTTTTCATAGTAGAACGGACGTAAACTTTTAAAAGTAGCAGAACTGACATACTAATATGGCAGCATAAATTGATTCTTATTAGCAATAGCCTTAGTTGGCATTGACAACCAAAATTTTGGGGATTTGGGGATCAACCTCGGATCAACGATTTTTCCATTGTGTTGTTAATCTGTTTC
>VJOZ01047926.1:0-10665 GCA_009801055.1 Stichopus horrens | reverse complement strand
TGCTTGTAACAAATATGTTGCAAGTCACAGTGTAACAGTACTGTGTATTGAGTGTGAATGGAAGAAAACATTAAGTTTGGAGGAAAACATCAATCAGGCATTTCCATGAGCTTGAAGAATTCGCAGATTTAGAATGAATATGAACCCTCTGACTCTGAGCCATTTTCTTTGGTCATGCAACAAAAGACTGGACGGAGTGTGTGAAGTCAGTGTTCTGCCTCTGGTGTACTTTTGCTCAAGTTGTCAACCCGGATTAAATACTTTTTTGACATGCAGTTTGATTCAGTCATACAGTACTGTAGTTTCAATCTTCATGGTTTCTGTCAGCAGTTGATTTCCTCTAAGACATGTTTATGGTGTCAAAATAGTCACTCAGGAATTAAAAGAAAATTGACTCATAAATTTCAGTGGCATGTGACTTTACAGTATTCAGATTGTACAGTATCAAGTATTGTACATGAGCAAATGGAATCCTATTTTTTAATTTTGCTATGAACTTCAGTGCATCAAGTTGACAGGTCATTACTGTACGTCAAACCTGCATCATAGTTGCCTAGCAAAAACACCGCTGTTGAAGTTAGACCCTGTGAATCACTGACATAGATTTACATACATGTTTGGTACCTGTATCTGCAAAATTTTTAATATACTGTACAACTCGGTCACCATTTTTAACGTTTGATGGCAGTTGAAATAAATAATAACTTGGTAAGTCATATCTATACAGTAACTTCTACCAACTTCAGCAGATCTGAAGAGGACCTAACTCACTCTGTCCTTCTCAGCCATCTTTTTCACTCTAAAAAGTGCAGTCACTGCAGCACACGTGTAGCGGCATGTTGATAATGTATTTGAGGTTATCACTGAACCATGCTTGCTCGATCAAGTGTCATGTACTGCATATATGGTAGGCTCGTACATACTGTAGGTGCATGTGCGTATTTCTTCTAGAATGCAGTAACAAAGCACTGAAGCCTGTTCATGTGAATATGAGAAAACTTGAGTAATATCACTTCTGCAGGATATATTTTGCTGTAATAAGTAGCCTTCTGTATATGTCACGGAACTGTGATACCGGTTTTGCATTTGAACCACCAGTCTTACAAGTTATGGACCCTTACCTGCCTATTTCTTCACATATATAAGAATTGTCTTTTAAAAACATAGCTTATGGACAAACTGTTTGGATGCATGTTTCTGAAATATATATTTTACCTCCTGTCTTAAATAACTGCGGCACTGTATTTACTATTTTTTTTTTTCTTTGGTGCCATTTTCAGGTGAAAAAGGAAGGTGATGCCTACGTGGTGTCTCTGGAGATCGATGATGTGTCCATGGAGGATGCTGGCAGCTACAAGATCACAGCCGATAACAAAGGGGGCACCACCAGTGCTACCATTGCTCTTAAGTTTGGTGGTGAGTTGGCAGTTTTCTTCTCTCAATATATCTTAGATTAGGCAATGGACAAAGAGTGGAAAGGAAAAGTGCTTTCTCCTTCATTTTGGACCTCCCTTCTACCTTTCCTATTTTTGCCTAAAGTGCCTACATTATCCTACTTTTAGGACTTGCCCCTTTTCAAAAAAAAAAAAAAGACATAATTTTGTTCTTTAAAATAGCACATTATTTTCAAATTGAGAAAAATAGGGGGGGGGTTCATGAAGCCGGTCAAGTTCATGATTATGGCAAAATTGAAAAGTATCATAGCACATTGTAGGAGGTATTGATGAAAACCTATACATATGGTGTTGTACAGCATGCATTTTACAGTACTTGACTTTTCTGCTCAAACTTCATGTTCGGCAGGGCACTACTGCACAGCATGTAACAGTGAGTCTGCTCTAGATACCAGGGAATAACATCAACCTTTGCTTTACTGTACAGTATCTGAATATCATTGTTGTTGTACTGTAATCAGTTGCCAGCATGTTTTCTATGTACGGTATACAGTGCATACACACCAGTGCAATTTGATAAGTTTCAGTACATGTGTTCTATGTAGTAACCAGTACAACATGTCCAACATAATTTTATTTTTATCTGCATCATTCATACTGCAGATATCTTGATGTGAATCTGCAGCAATTTCAGCTTTACTGTAGTGTTTTGCAACTAGAGACTATTACACTGGTGTATGATCCTGGCCGTTTTGTGCTCTACAGTACAGTATGCTGCCCTTTGTGATGGTGTGCACATGTCTTGTTAATGTATGATGTTTGTAGAAACCAGTCTCTGATGGAACACTGGAAATGAGAGATATAATATTTTATTTGTTACGTGTATTTCTTGTTACATTCAAGTATTTCGTGTTATCATTACCTATTATTTCTTTTCTCTTTTTCTCCCAGAAGAGGAAGAGGAAGAACAAGATGAACAGCCAGTGTAAGTTCAACATGTTGTTGTTGTTGTTCTTGTTTTCTGATCTCTTGCTGGATCAAGAAACAATTTATTTCAAAGGTGATGCAAGAATAATCTGAATGAATGAAAAAAAAAGAATTAATAAAGTCAAGGGCCAATCAGACTCTGTGCTTTACACCAAATTTTCGGAACAGAATAATCGCAGAAACAAACACCTGTCAACCTTTGATCTATTTCACTTTCTTTTTTTTTCAAAAATTATCTTTTGTTCTTCTTTTCCCAAGATCTGGCGATGGAATCGCACCGACATTCACCATGAAGCCGCAGATGTCGCAGTCGGAAGATGGTTCGAAGCTGACCATCCAGTGTGAGCTCAACGCAGATCCCAGACCGGAGGTCGAGTGGACACGAAACCAGCAGCTTCTAAAGGACGGCGGCAGGTACAAGCTGAGGACGAAAGAGGATGGCAACTTCTACCACCTCATGCTGGAGATCACAGACGTCAACGAAGATGACGGGGGCGAGTTCAAGATTGTCGCCAAGAACTCGATGGGGACGGCGACAAACACCATCAAACTCAACTTTGAGCGTAAGCATGAAGTAGCTTACAAAATGCATCTCCTTCTAGGAAGTTTCTGGTTTAGTAGAAAAGTTCTGTTGTAGGACTCTTGTGATGAAATTTTGGATAGCACTTGAAAGTTGTGTAAGATGAAGAAGTGTCAGTCATTTGGCATTTTGCACTGTGTGCCTTTTGTATACTGTTTCCTTTTACTTTCCGAGACTTAAGCAATATTGTCACTGAAGTGCTTGCACGTAAATGCTTGACGAATATTGACAATGATTGGTGCAGAATTTGGACAAACCTCTCACTGTTACCTATGGAGGCCATCCCTCCCTTTGTTACCTTTGTTGGACAAGTTTAAGTTTTTAAGTCAGTGGAAAGCCAGTAAAGCAGTCTTAGTCTCTCCTACTTTTAGACCTTCTTTCTACTTCTCATAACTTTTCCCAAAAATACAACATTTTCCTACTTCATTTACTGTACTTACTTACTCAAAACTAAAAATCATGAAGAAGAAGAACATTTGTGTATTATGTTCTTCACATTGTACATTATTGTCAGTTGTATAATGGGTTAATGGAGGGGAGGATGGTTGTTAACTTTCCAATTATGAAAAAATTGAGAAGTCAATTGTCATAACACATCCTCAGCACTGGTGGTAGGCAGGAGGAAAACTACTTGTACAAGCCTGAAGAAAACCTGCTTTTGATCTGCTATAATCCTAATTGTCTCCTATAAAATTAAGAATTATAATCCAATTTTTATCCTCCCCTTTTTGGGCTGGGTCCATTTGAAAGTCTGCAGTTACTTTGCTGATATGACACTTTAGAGAAACTATTCAGTTTGCAATATCCCTTAAATAATTATGTAACGATAAGCTTCTGAGGTAATACAGTACCTCAGCATTTAGGTCATGTGAATTATGTGAGGAATATTTTCGAGAGGATGTTTGACTTTGAATATGTCACAATGTCAATGACATCATGACTGTTTTTGCTGGTAGTTTCATATCTGGTTTGCAAGGTGACATACAGGGCAACTGTAAATATCTTTCAGCTGAGAAATATGGAATGTGGATGAAAAATGTGTAAGATCACCACACTGTTGTTGCTCATGTTGGTGTCTGGATTACCTGGTGAATACTGACAACTGTACTTAAATCTGCCAACTATGCTGTAGAATGTAGAAATTATATGATGGTTCTTGGCATTCCATTTGCAATCAGTCTCCCTCTTAAAGTGGTTTCAAGTGCAAAGTTTTACCAGTTTATCAAAGGCACTTAGCTTCCACCTGTCATTATTTGCAACATTTTTGTCATCCATACAGTACTTCTACCTGTTCCTTCTCCCGTCAGGACCAAAGGGCGCCCCTCACTTCGTTGTCGATCCCCAGATCGAGCAGTCCGACGACGGCAGGCTTCTCACATTCCACTGTGAGTTGGTAGCGGATCCGAAACCAGAGATAGTGTGGTCGAAGGACGACGTCAAGATAAAGGACGGAGGGCGGTACAAGATTCTGATCAAGCAGGACGGCACCAGCTACGACGTCAAGCTGCAGATCACGGACGTCTCCTCGGAGGACGCCGGAGAATACAAGATATACGCTGCAAACGACCTCGGAGACTCTAAATCGAGGATTACACTTAACTTTGAAAGTATGTCATAGTAGTACTTAAGCAATTTGTTGCAGGTTTTAGATCAGGTTGTGTGTATTATGTTGTGGGGAGACTTCTAAGAGACTTCATGTTCTGGAAAATGAGAGTAGGAGGCATGAATTGTAGGCTGCTTGCCTGTTTACTTCAAGGTTAATGTATATGTAGACAATGTACATTAGCTCGTAGGTTTTCAATTTCTACGAGTGGTTATTTCATGTCATGAGAATGGACATGGAATTCCTTCTTTTTTTTTTGAATAGGTGCAAGCTAGAGTCAAATAGTCCTACTTTTTCAAAAAGATTGCATAATTATATGATTGCATTTAATGTGCAGCCTACTTTTCATTTGCTGATTTGCATTATTTACAGGAGAGTGTGAAAGAAATCCCCTCTGCCCATTTTCATAATATTGTAATAATTTTTATGCCTAAATATGTATTATTGTGCAACAAAGCATAAGAAATTAATAGTTCCAAATCAAACATTTATATAGTCACCCCCTCTTTTCACATATGGGAAGACATTGCCATGTTTTCCTCATTAGTTGAGATTAAAGTTCCACACTTTGCATTGTATTGCTTTTAAAGTCATAAGATCACTCTACAAATGGAAGCATCCTATCCAAAATAACTCCTCACAAATTGTTTGCTATAAGCGGAACTCAGTGTGCAGTATGAGCTCGGGGTGGATGACTCCGCACAAATACGTTTTTTTTCCATTTTCAGTTTTTTTTTCAGAATACCAATTAATAAGTATTGTAATAAGATATTAAACTGTCATGTACTCTCTTGTTTACATCTTATGTAGGACTGGTGCAACCCTCTTACCATTTATGGGGGGGTGGGATTAGGGAGTTGTTACGTGCCTAAAATAGCACAGCCTTCTTTCAATTGGGGAGGTACATGTCTGAAAGGTACTCTGAAAATATTTTATAATTAATAAAATGTCAGTGAAGGCACTTTTGGTCTAAAAGGGGGACAGAATGTAGGAATTTTGAGGCATATGCTCTCAACATCATTCCACATAGCTTCTAATTTTGTGCTATAATCAAGAACAGAAGTTTAGTGTGTCTCCTCTTAGCTCCATTTCGAGTTGAAATCAAGGTTGTAACACTCTTTGCTAAACTATCTCATTTCTCTGTAGCTGAAGATGCCCAGAAAGAACAGGCTCCTGAAATGTAAGTTTTACTACTCTCACATCGTAGTCCGAAATGCTGTCTTTGATCTGCAGTGAGGGCACCTTTTTTTTTCTTTTTTTTTTTATACTTTGGTTTCTATCAGCTGCATCTTTACATTGTCAAAAAGCAGACAAGAAGCTTCCCCCTTGAGTATTTCTCCTTTCCAGGAGGTTCCTTAAAGATTTTAATGTTGTTAAGAGAGAGTTACTCTGTCTTTTTTCTGCCCACTGCATCGCTTTTGATCCATTCGCATTTTGGTCTTCCATGGATTCCAGAACTACACTGCACAATTGTATCCACATTAGGGGTAGATGTGACTTTCATGGGACTGTTAATGCTTAGCACATTTTAAGATAATTGTTAATAGCTCAGAAGAGGTGACCTGTATTACCTTATGGATTTTGGTTTGTGTGTGTTTGGGTAGGAATGTGATCTTAATTTCGTTTTAATTTTTTTTGAGTTTTGGATCTTTTTTTGTTTTGGTAAGTCACTGGTTTGGGCTAGTAACAGGTATGTGATGAACAACACAGTTGCAAAGAAGTTTCTGGGTGGATGGATTTTAAAGAGTTGGATTTAACTATTACTATATTAACCTAAAGTAATTTATGCATGGTGAAGATAGGACAAGACTCTCTTCTGTTGGCCCAGTTTGTAATCGGATGCTTTACTTAAGTTTTCTCTCAGTGTTTTAACATTGTCCATGTCTTTTAGTATTTCATCTGACTTTCAACACAACAGTTTTGGTGCTCAGTAATGACTTAAGAAATCATGACAAACAATTATGGTTGTTTTCTGTAGTGAGATATCTGCTGGAGGAAACAGACCACAGTTCCAAGGCAAACCCATCATGAAACAGTCGGAGGATGGTCACGAAGTCTCCTTCGAGTGCACGGTCAAATCCGAAACCGAACCTCAAGTGTCTTGGATCTTCAATGCCAATCAGCTAATCCCAGACGCTGGACGCTTCAAGATCACGCAGGTGAAGAAAGGAGCCGACCTTTACATTCTCACCCTCAGCATGAAGAACGTCACCCCCGACGACGGCGGGACGTACGTGGTCCTGGCTCGCAACGTTGCGGGGGAGGACCAGTCCACAATCAATCTCAACTTTGACAGTAAGTCACAAAGTTTGCTGAGAACAAATTTACCCAGATCTGAGTTCTCTAAAAAAGGATTCTTCCATCATGGAAGACACTCTCTGTGCAGCATACTTAAGAGAAAAGAGGACGAAGGTGTTCAGAAAAGTCTAATCCGTTTAGAAAAGCCTGTGACTGGCCAGGCTGCATTATTATTAAACCAGGAGCTAAGTTGCCATAGCAACCTAGCTCCTTGCCTTATAATAGCTTTCAATTGCCCATAAGGATTACAGTGGGGCAAATATTGGGTTTTCACATTATCCATATCACCTTCTGTCAACCATGTCATCAGATATCTGCATTCCTTATTCACAGTCTCCATCTGTTGCCTAAGTTTTTAAAAAAAAATGGTTGTCAAGGACTATCGCCCCCAAAACAGCCGACTTCAAAACGATGATCTTTTTACAAAGTGTATTTCAAGTAATGTATGGATTGTATGTGAATATATTAAACTAAACAAGGAGGTGCTACTTTTGATTGTAATTTTATACTATCCCACCAACACATGAGTGTACTTCTTTTCAAACAGCCATTTTGCAGAGGCTGAGAGGGGTTCAAATGTAAGCCTAAAGTAAACACAGCTCACATTTTATCTTTGTGTGTGCATAACAGGAACTTGTTGACATTCGTGTGTTAAATGTTAGAACATGTCTTTTTGTATATTCAAGTACATCATAATACTCTCAAATTGTCAGTCAAACCCGGCAGTAAAGAGGGTGCACCAACCTTTATCGAGAAACCAAACATCAAGCTGGAGGACAATGGGAGACGCATCCTCTTCGAGGTGAAAGTCATGGCCGACCCGAAGCCCAAATTCACGTGGCTCTTCAAGGATCGTGAGATCAAGGACAGTGGGAGGTACCGTATCCGAACAAAACCTCAGGGGAAGATTTACATCTTGGTACTGGAGGTCAGCGGAGCGTCGCCAGCGGGAGACGCCGGCAACTACAAGGTGGTAGCAGAGAACGAGAAAGGGAAAGCCTCATCGGCGATCAATGTGGAATTCAAGCGTAAGACCTTCTGCTGGCGTAACACATTGGACAAATGACCTTCAGTAGATCCATCTGCATGAAAGAAAAAATTTGCATCCATTCAAATATTTCTTCCAGAAATCATTGACAGCGCAAATGTTTGCTGTGAAGATCATTTGAACTGGGGTTGTTCTATACAGTTGTAGGTCTATTCTCTTGTGAAATGTCTCATAATAATGGCTGCTGGTGTCATACTCTTACCCGTCTCATGCATGCCACTCTACCCTTAGGTCTCGTTTGAGGTGGTAGTTTGCTCAAGTCCAGACACCACGTATTGTCTAGTGTTTGGCTCTAGTCTAGTGTATTCTGTTCTTATCATGGTCACACGCTTTCTCTTTGTATTTTCAGCTGAGGTCAGAATTGTGAAGTCCAGTATGTTTAGTCAACATCCTTAGTTCCATGTATGCTAGTTGATGTACTACAGATTTGTGACAACTCTGAACTTCCATTCCGTTTCTTTCCAGAGGATGGTACTCGCTTCCCCAAGAGGTACAACATCGCCAGCCAGATCTCTCCGGTCCAAGTTGACTTTAGTTCATCGCCGATCCAGATCGAACTTGAAGGTCTCACCGGCATGCAGCAACGGGAGATCGAGATAGTCAGCACTGGACAGGACCAAGGTGACCTCATCATCGAAACCACAAAAACTACGACCGTCACCCAGATCGTTGAAGAGTTGAAGGATCAGGTACGGATGAATAGTGATCAATAATATCATCTATAGTCCGTAGTTTCAGACAGGTGGTTGCTATGGCAAATGTTGTTTGCTCTACCTTTTGTTGGTCTGTGTATTCTGATTTCCTTTTCCTGTCTGTCTGTCTGTCCTGTCAAAACTCAGATACAATTCCTTGGAATTCTTTTATCTTTGCATTTGCACCAGGCAACCCAGTTATTACAGTGACCATGTCTGCCTGGATCAAAAGTTCCACATGTGATGAAAAACTTAAAATGTTGCTTTTTTTTTCACCAGTGGGTTTTTTTTCAAACCCAATCATTGCATTGTACATTTAACAGTATTCAGCTTGATTGCCAAACAAAGAACATCGTCATGCCCATACGTGAGACAGGTGGCATCACGTTATTAAGGAAAATCTTGTATTATACTTCACAATGAAGTTGTACCCCGATAGAAGTCATGTTTGTGGGGTTCCTAGTACCGGATGAAGTGCGGATTGTGGGCACATGAGTCCAAAGTTGAATCTGGTGCAAACGCTTGTTCTATCCTCCTTTACATTAGGCACTCTTTTGTTTAGAAGTACTGAAGACCTTTCTCTAACCATCGACTGGTGTATAGTTTCCTTGTCCAATTAAATAGTGACAGCCAGAGGTTATCTGAGCTGCCTGTCTGTAGTTAGCCCTTAACACATGATTGATTAACTCCTGGTAAACAGAGATTTACCTGTACACATGCATGCCACATTGGCTGCCTTGTGAGTAGCAGTTATATACAGTACATACACAGGCTGCCCTGAGGCCTGTGTGTAGTTTATCTCTTGTGTAATCAACTGTGTAACAAGCTCCTTGCTGGACTGTAAGGTGAGAATGTTTGGGTTTACAAGAACAAGAAATTACAAAGAAATTATGATACCTGAAATCCCCCATTTGACTTCGGGTCTCCACGTTCCTAGCTCTAAGCAGCCTGAAAAGTAATGATTCATTTTTAATTACCTTACAAATTCATGATAAATTTAAATGTAAGGAAAAAAGTACCTTTTTCTGATCTAATTTAATGGTTGGTATTATTTGATCCAATGTATCGGGACATTATCTTTGACGAACCAGTTACTTGACACATCTAGAGTTGTGGAGTCTCAAAATTTAGGGAGACACATCATCAGCTTCCTTTTTTCTGATTCAGAAATGAGTCATCTGGCAGAGCAAAAGGTGACATTTTTTTCAGTCCTACCTGTAACATGATAACCCTGCTTTAGTGAATCAACTGGGCCGTTCTAAGTGCTTTCTGACGAGTAGCGCCTGTGATAGGTATTGCCAATGTTGATCGAGCCAATATGAATCGGTTTCGTGATCGAAAAGTGTGCGGTTACTTTTAAACCAAATGTTTCAACATTCCTCGATTCTTAGCTGCTTAAATTCTGGAAATGTGTTAACAAAATTCCCAAACATTCAGCAGCCTGTTGGGAAACTCCCCTGCATGTTTGTCAGGCTATGTTCAAATGCAACATAACGGTTTCCTTGGGACATGTTTGCAAGCTTTTCTAAATATTTGTTTTGATTTGTCTTTCTTTGCTAGGATGTTATGGATGGTGACAGCGTGGTGCTACGATGCCGCATCGAGGGTCCTGTCAAGAAGTACAGATGGTTCAAGTAAGGTTCAGTCAGAATTGTTTCTAAGATATGTTCATCTTTATTAAACCTGCATGGGGTAAGTAAATGCTTGAATGAAAACATAAAAGACAGACAACATTGCACAAGAATTGTAAATAAGTAAGAAATAAGTAGTTATATACACAGAAAAAGGAAAACAAAGGAATGAAGAAGGATTATATACACAGATAAAAGATGAAACAATGAAGCATGAAAGAAGGTCGAAATTAAAAATGGGTGAACAATGTCCCAGGTGTGGCAAGCTTTACAAACATTCAAAAGTTAAATTATAGGGTTTAATACCTTCTGAGATAATGAGGAGAAGTGTCTGTCGGTGCTAGCCCACAGCAGCATCATCTGGCATTTTCATTTCATACTTAAAGCTGCCTCATTGTGGAAAAAAAAAAAACACTCAGTGCTTGACCTGTT
>VJOZ01047915.1:0-16565 GCA_009801055.1 Stichopus horrens | reverse complement strand
TTTTTGCAAAGGCAAACTTGTCCTGTAAACATATCATTCAACAGTTAATGACAATCAGATTCTTAGAGACCTATCTACTCTTATTGGTCTATTTCAAATATCTGTTGATTTTAGCTAACATAGCCTTCTAAAAGGCAAGTCTGATGTATAAGAACTACCCCCTCTATTTGCTTAGTGTTTCTTTTCATAATAAAAGTGAAGAGCTATTTTTAGCTGGATTTATCTTTCTTACTTTGGTATGCTCCATAAGATGTCTTAATGCATACAGACTAATATTTTTTCCCCTGTAAAATGTAAGAACTTGCATTTTCTTGTATATCCAATTGAACTTTTCCTTTGCAAAAAAAAATGTCTGACTTGAAGATAGAAATGTCCACACTTTAAATACCTATTGCTCTCTTTCTTCTTCTACAAACTTCATCTAAGACCAAATTTGAGATGGCTTAATTTAAGACAGCTGGTCAAACAGAGTAGTTGCAGAGTCATCGATAATTGAGAGGAAATAAAGTTAATATCCCATCGGACGTTCCAATAATGGTTCTAAGCTCTGCAGCATTCCTTAGTTACCCAGGCGCATATGTCAGGGGTACACTAAGGGTTTGCACATGTGGTAAAACTTTGTTCTTCAAATAATTGTACCAAGCAAAGTTACTCAGGTTTTATTCATCCAAAGGACTGATCACCCTTGCTTTTCATTCATGCATTGGCAACATCTGAATTTGTTAAAATGTTCCGCTAAAGAATGTTTGTTAGGTTTTTTTTTCCCCCTCCTCTCCTATGATGCAAAGAATCTGGAAGTGTCACATGATATCCTTAAAACAGCAGAATTTTCAACTTTCAAGAATGACCAAAAGAAACAGTAATTACAACTTCTTTTCCTTCAGTTTATCCCAAACACTGCCAAGTGCATCACACCATATTGCCAGGTGACCGTGCTTAGGTTTTAACATCCACAAACGTTAATTTGCTCGTTGCAAGGTTCATTGGCAAACCTAATAATTCATGAAATTGATTTTTGATTTCTTTTCAAGGCCAAAGTGAATATTTTGCAGTTAGGACTGTATGTGTGTGTGTGTGCACTCGTATGGTCCATGTGCAATTTGAAAGTGTGTTTAACTTGCATTAGCTTTATACTTGGTAGCTCCCTACTGAATTCTCGGCCGGTGCTACTTCAGGAAAAGGTCAAAGGTCATGTGTGGTCAAAAGAGGTTGTAGTCACATAATGATTAAAAACATTGTTTCAAGAAACTACACTTTTGATTCATTTTTCAAACAGTATGTAGGTAGCACCTGACAATCAGATGGCTCCTATTTTTGTTTGTTCTAATATACATTAGAGGCCCTCTGAGGTCAGCACAGCTTGCTGAAAGTACATGAAGCCAATCCATGGATTTGAACTTCCACATTTTTATTGATACAGCAGGCATTAGCTCAAAATTAAAACCAGACATTTGATTGGCAATAATATTGTTACAAGTCAATTATCCATCAAAACGGTTTGCGTTACGTACTTCGGAGTGGATACATCACAGAGGCAGAAATAAATGAGAGAGGTGAAGCTACTTTGTCGCTTCTTTGTTTCTTCTTTTAAGATTTCTTTTCATGTTGTTAATTTCAATCATATTGTAAGCTACAGTGTATCAGCACTCTTGATAAAGTACTTGCAAGTTTATCAAAACAATTTTTTGTAGTCTGTGAACAGGGAGACATTTTTTTGGTCATCACTTCCGTGACATTTCGTCAAATTGAGAAGATCTCAAGGGGGCTTGGAAATGAGATGAGCTAATATGATATACATCTCCTAATTGAAGACCAGAAAAGACTAATGTCCCCCTTCATCATCTGAAAATGTCGTCGTCAATTAGCGCATCGAATGGAAAGCCATAAATGAGTCCCAGAGAACATTTTCTTCTGTCGGATGGAGCGATGTCTTAGAGTCACGATAATCTTTTGATTAGGAAAAGGAGAATTGAATTATGTATCGAGTTAATGTTTTGCAAAATATTTCCAATTTAGAAATCGGTGTGGCAGGTTGGCATAAAACTTTTTTTACTGGTGGTGTGTGACCTTTGAGTAACGATCTTTAATTAAATTGAAACAATGAATTGATTCCATTATCCCGCACCTGCTGAATTGGGTTTTGGTGAAAATTTGCAGTAGCTCATGGCGATTGCCGGTTTTTCCACACTTTGACAAGAACTCAATTTTAGGATTTTGCATAGTGTCTGCAGTATGTTTAGGACATCAACTTTCTATTGTTACGTCTATGAAGGTTAGTGCTGTATAAGAAACATTCTGAAATTCTGTTCAAAATATTTCAAATAAGAATAAGAAAAATATTTTCAAATAAGGAGACAAGTTGTACAAAAGGTATGAAAATAAGCAAAAACATAAATAAGAATTAAAATAATGAAGGAGATAAAAATTCATGCAGAGCACAGTAAATAAATACAAGTAAGTAATAAAAATATGTGAAGATGAAACAATTAGGAGCAATTGCTTAAAAATTTTGTAAAAAGATTATGTTTTTCTGATTGCATCTAAAAACATCAAAGCTGTGCTGAGCGCGAATCTGCAATGGGAGTTGATTCCAAAGCATAGGAGCATATACATTTAAGGCATGACTGCCAAAGGTTGAAGATTAAAAACTTGAAATGATCCTGGTATTATAGGTTGTAGCGAACATTGTGTTAGTCACTTCTTCAAGGTACCTAGTTGCCATTTTTATTCAAAATTTAAAAAAAAAAAAAGAATTAAATTTCAAACACTTAACTCTCAACTTGAGAATACAAAAATCAAATCAAAGGCTTAAATAAAAATTTTTAAAAATTGCAATTCTCAGATGGGGTAAAAGAACCTTGAGTTTTTGCAGAGTTTTCTTTTCAACTTCTCTTTTATTTGTGTTTTTTTTTATGCCACCGTCGCTACCTTTTTTGAAGCTCACATTCAAATTTACACATCATCATCAAAGTTGATGGAGAACTCTGTCTTGTTAATGCAACAGTGGTACCAGCTACAAGACAAATGATAGAGTCATGAGTTTTTTCAAGGTGGTTTCCTGCAATAAAAGTCACCATCACTCACCATAAACATCATCAGGAACCCTTAGGTGACTCTACAAACATACGCCAGAGCAAACAAGCCATCTGTTCCAGAGACAGATCCGATGCGAAGAAGGAAGATGATGGAGCGAAGAGCAGAGGCGAGCTTCTTGAGTTACTCTAACTCTGACATCCAAAACCGACATTTAATCCTTTGTTTTTGTGAACTTTCTTTCCTTGGCCTCGAACACAGATCCCCTTTGAAAAGAAAGAAGTCCTTCTGCCTTTGTTGAGTTGTATTTTCTTGAAACTCTACTTCTGAAGGTGTTGCTCAGTGCTGTGAACATTAACAAGATCAGGGAGAAATGAGGAAAAAAAAAACAAAACAAAACAGAGGTCTAAAATATAACCAGCCCCTTTTTGTTTGGCAACGTTGTTTTGTCCTTTGCTCAAAATATCTGTCCATTAGCTTTGTATATATTTACATGTTGGAAAAGGGATAAGCTTGCAGTAGTGATCTAGTCTTTCCAGGTGTCATAAATGACGATCAGAAAGTGGGATAAACGAAAGCAGAAAAGAGCAAAAAGAGGGCAAAACTCGTCGTTGATCGATGGAAAAGAAAGAGCAGCCCAACATTTTCAGTTTGGCTGAGAAAAAAAAAATTTTTCCTGAAAGTTCAATGTCTCCACTGTTCATGGGGTTTGCTTCATATGTTCCTGATGTGCACTTTGCAAAAAGGGTACCTATCGAAAAGATAATCATAGTTTAGTAGGGAATTTTCATCAGAGAAGTTGATTGTTTTAGCGGATGATTGGGGCACCATGGCAGGTGAAGAAGGTGGCCGGTAAAATTGAAACATAGTGCCATTTCTTGCTGTAATTTGTCCTTTCTGCCTCAAGTTTGCCAGTTATGGAACCAATTAGTGAATTTAATAGGTCTTATGTTGGCCAACTGATTCATAACAAGTCTGAATATTTTCTTTCACTACCTCAGATGGGGAGGCCCGGGGGGGAGGCATTGGAGGTTGGATCCACTGGCATGGCATTTTATTCTGAGTAAAGTGTGTATTTTGAGTAACATATGCATTTGGAGGCTTTATACTGTCATATTCTTGGCGAGTTTTGAAATTTGTTCAGATTGTGATTTTTTTTGTTTTTTACATTTACTGTTAAGGGCCATGAAGTTGAAATGCTTTTAAAAGTATGAACAGTACAACTTGATAGAACTAAGCTGAATGTGAAAACTTTCAAGTTTAACTCTACATTTGGCACTCGTAAGTAGGTTATCTAGGAAGCACTTCTTACCCATGCAACATTCTTTGAAATGTCCCATCGAGTAAAGAAGGAAAAAAAAAGAACCCATACCAGTGATGACCCTTGGGAAGAAAAATTTTGCAATGCCTCCTGTCAGGTATAACCTAATTTGTCAAAGTTTGCGGTCAGATTAAGTTGAGAAATGATGGAGACAGTTGATTATCAAAACAAACCCTTGAGAGTTGTTTTTTTGCTTCAGCATTTCTAACATAGCTGATTTCAGTGATGTTGTTCATTAGAGATGCAGTTGAAAGGGATCAAGAAAGTGTGGGGGGGGAGGAGAGGGAATGGGTGTGAAAGATTGTTTAAGGTCAATGAGTAAACAAAAGTGTCTTTGTCTTTGTTTGTTGCTGCAGGCACCGTCGTGGAACGACACAAGAGGAGCAACCACTACAAGATCGAATGGGCAGACGGCCACCTTAGCGACCAACATTCTCAGCATATATTTGGCGCTTTCTCGCGGAGGCAAAGAATGGCCCTAGGGGATCATGTCCTGGCAATGAATAACATCTCCAAGTTGACATACTTGCCCGGGGAGATCGTCCAAGTCAACGGCAACAAGCTGGTGGTACAGTTTGTGGATGGGAGAAGGTGAGTCGATCTTTGTGGATGGGAATTTTTGGAATTTCAGTCATTCTACTCATCCTGCTGAAATTGTAGACTGTAAAATATTTATTCCCTAAAGCTAGAGATTAGGAGTGTGCGTCTGAAGCACTGATGCCTTCCCGATGATGCCAAAGTCTGGTTGGATGGGACTAAGATTCTTTTAATTCCTCTCCAAGAAGTAGTCTCTCTATAAAAGACCCATGGAGGTACTTTATCACTCCCGGGGGCCGGGATGACCATCAGTTACGGAGAACTGCCGATCAAGTCGCCTGTTAGGATCGCTTTCATCTTTACTTTCAAACTTGAAAATAACGAGGAGTTACAGAAAAGCAAGAAGAATCAAGAAGAATCAAGAACAATAAGTGCCTTTAACAATGCACACTGCAGTTGATACCATCCACCAGAACCATTCATTGAGAGCTGTCATTCTGTAATGACAGATGAGTTCAGATATCCAGTAGGATGCAGAATTAAATTTGAATGGAATGGTGGATCACATGGAATCATATCACTTTTAAACCTCTGATTGCAGACATTTAGAATGTAAGCACTGTGTGATACTAGAAATTGAGTAAAAGTCACCAAGCCTGCAACTGCAACTGTTGACCTCACACTTGTTAAGGAGTGAGGGGGGTAGAGGTAATAGTTTGAAGTTCTTGTTGCACGACCCCAGTGAGGAGGTAAATGTAATGAATTGTCTGCTGATGTAGGGGGGGAACAAAATGTCCAATAATTGACTATTATTAAGTGTCTATTACTTGTCTGTTATTCCTCACACTACCATCTCCCCCACCATGAAGTAGGGGAGAAGGGGGGTGTGAAAAGAACTCAATGAATTGTATACTGATGTTTTGGGGAGGATAATTCAGTTAATTCTTTGCTGATGGTGTTAGGGTGCTTATGGTGTAGGGATGCTGATGGTGTGGGGGTGCTGATGGGTCTGGGGAGCTGATGGTGTTGGGGTGCTGATGGTGTGAGGTGCTGATGGTGTGGGGGTGCTGATGGTGTGGGGGTGCTGATGGTTTTGACTGTTGTGTGCTGATCGTGAGGGGCGCTTATAGTGTTTGGGTGCTGATGGTTCTGGGGGTGATGATTGTGTTGGGGTGGTGATGGTGTTGAGGGGAGAGAGAAGTGGATGATGGTGGTTGGGGATCAAAGGGATGTCAGCAATTCTTTCATGGTTTTCGTATCATTTTCACTTATCTCAGCTCAAACTCTGTGGATACCAAACAATGTTTCTGGCTCAGTGAAGCATATTACATCCAGGCCAAGGACTTCTTCCTGGACAAGAATTCTGTCAAAGGAGACTCTTCATCAAATTCTTCGTCCGACTCGGAGAGCAGCGTCACCTCCGTCTCCAGCAGAGAATCGAAAAAGAAGCAGACCAAGAAAGGACAGGGGAAGATGAAGAGGAAATCAAGCAATAGCTCCAGCTCAAGTTTGAGTCTCCTCGACTAAGAGAGTGGACAAATGTCTGAAAATTCTGACACGGGATGGATATTCGTACAGCTTTGATGATGCTGGTTTTGTAAACAGATAAGTCACTTTGATCATTTTTTAATGCTGCCAGCTAGTGCAGATTCTTGGGATGAAATATATTTGAAGATGAAGCATATTAGGTTATTTGATCTATGTCACTGGAAACAGTGTTTGTAGAGGCTTTTGGGTGAGATGAAATATCTTTCAGAATAAATGTTGAACACTGACAGGTATCAAACAATGCGTCCAAACAAACGTGCCGGATATGCCTGAGTTTCGGTTGACGTGTGAAAAGTGAATGATGTCTCCTGGACGAATGTGTGAAAGTTTTGGACTGATATACAGATCACATTGACATTTTGGACAACATATGAAAAGTATTAAAGGAATCTTTCATTAATTTTGGTTCTGAGAATACTGTTTTTTTTTTTTTGTACGTCTAAGACCATCCCCTCACAGTAAAAAGAGTGGCTTTTGCTGGTTGGGCTAGATGTTTGGCATTCTCTTTTGAAATTGTAATGTGGTCCCAGTACCAATGCTCCAGTATTTATAAGCAATGCTTTGTTTAATATCAGTTATAGTATCCATCCATCTCAGATTTTCCACTCTGTTTGGATGACACGCAGACAGAATTTTGATAACTATCTTTCCTTCAGCAATTTAAGGATTCCTTACATGACATAGCCATTTCCCAGATTCTCGGATAACGTCTTTGCTTCCTGTACCAGCAAAGTCAATACACATTGCCTCATTCATCCTGGTCTCCACAACTGAACCTCTCCCCCCCATGAAAAAAAAATAAATGAGGAAAAAAATAGGAAAAACAAACAAGAAATGTCAGAGAAGTGGAGACATTATTGAAGAACATGGTGTCCTTGTTCAGTTTATCATATAGTGGAATCTATCCTCGGCATAAGTCCTCCCTCTTTCTACCTGTCCCCNNGGGGGAGAAGGAGGGAAAGAACAGTTAATTGTTAATAAATTCATGAGGAAGACACCCAACAGGAGGGAAAAAAAAAGATTTTGCTTTTGCCACTGACAAGTCATCCACATCTCAGAAACCATTTGTCATTTTACTGCCAAAAATTATTTGAATGTTTGCAATTGATAACGTAAATATTTACCCGTGGCATAAATCACCCACCGGGATGAAGAAGAAGAATGAATATCCCATCCTCTCGAGAAAAAGATGAGGAGGAGGGGAGTTCAGGTAATATCCATCATTCGCAAATTAAAAATCACCAGAAATAATTTGTCACTGACGATCGAAATGAGCGTGCACTACTTCGCAGAGAGCACCCTCTCTCTTTGTGTGTGTGTGCGCGTATATTCGTGCGTGTTTGTCCCTCTCTCTCTGTGTCACCAGAGTTTCCTTTGTCAATCCAGGACGTCCGACCGAGAGGAACGATGAGAACGAGAAAAGTAGGTTCTCGTTAGGGAAGCCTTCTGCTGAAACTGCGATTAATTAACATGAATTATTATTTGGAGTTGACAGTCTGCTGTTTGTTTCAGGGCTTGTTTATTTCAAGAGCCTACATGTGTTGAATTAGTCAAACCTTAGATGATACCATGTCCGTAGATTTCATTCCACAAGTCCTTGCTTATTTCTTGTCCTTCATAACCCCAGAGAGAGAGAGCTAGGAATTGGAATGGGGTAGTGGGTTTAAATGAAGTACATAAATACTTTCTTATTGATTATTGTAGTTGAGCAACCTCTTAACATCAATGTTCATCTTCTCTGTGACTTGGTTGGAGTTACCTTCCATTGCATTTGCATTTGATTTTGGAAGTAACAAATTTTATCAAAGTGAAATCTTTCCACGCTCAAGCCTTTGAAATATTCCTCTTCTTTTGTTGCTCTCTTGTGTTTTCAGTTTCTTAAATTTAATTAAGTCTCCTATAGACCTGCATGTGGTATGCCACATTCATATCAAGTCTTCTCCAGGGTTAGTCCTATGGGGGCAACTTGCCCGCAAGTGAAAATTAATGCCCCCCAAAGTATCTAACACCTCCCTCGAAGTGAGTCCCGCCCCTCTACAAAGCTCCAGTTTGTTAAAAAAAGGTTGACAATAGGCTATCGCCATTTCAGAAAGAGCATGAAATTATCTCTAAGTTGCACTACTTTGCATTATTTACCATCTCAGTTATCAAAATGTTCTAGAGATGTGGTTTAACCTCCCCCCTCCTCAAAGCCTTTCCCAGTGATCAGTTCTTGGGGGGGCAATTTTTTTTTTCTTAGTTTGTTAAGATAAATTTATTCATGAATATGTCAACCTGATAGCAGCAAGGAGTGTTAGAGGTACACCAAATAAAAATAGTCTCCTGTTTGCCACACTTCTTAACCATGAAGAATTTTAAACTTACATAGCCATTGTTTTCCTACAGTGGCTGTTATGGTTTCTGAGCTGTCCATTTTAATTAAAGAAATTAGGCTTGGTGAGGGAATTTGTTGGAGGCTCTGGGCAGTGTGGAAGGACAGAGGGTTTCTGGGAGCATTATAGGGGTGAGGTGGGTTGTATGATGATCCTGTAACTTTGCAATTCCTTTGCAACTCTTTCAATTCATCAGTTTTGATTTATATCATGTCTCTTGTCTTCAGGGAATCTTTGCGAGTATCAACTTTTAAGCCAGACCAAAATGATTTTTTTTTTTTTGGTTTCGTCATCAAATGTGGGATATTAAACAAAACCCTTTTTGTGTCAGTTTCATGTAAAACTGTCAAAGATGCTTATCAATAATGCGTTACAGTTGAACGTGATTTATCTTGCTGTAAACCAGAAGGTAAACATACCATGTATGTTCTTAAAACATTAATGCCGATAACCAAACGAAAATGAAAAGAAAACACATTTTCGTGTTCTTTTGTCGTTGGTACTATTAGAATTACGACATGAAAGGAATTATCTTACCTTTTGTATCATCTTATCTTATTTCCTCGCCTATTCTCGGCTACGGAGTGATTGAAAATATGCAGTCTCTACAAAGGGGTAAAAAACAAAAACCCCAGCATTTAAATTATGCATTCATAAAATAAATATTTACTCTATGAGAAGAGAATTATGTAAGTGCTCTTGCATGTCGAATTTAAAGCCCCTTTTAAGGGGTTATATCCCGTAGTGGATCATAATTCTTAGTCTGGCCGGCTGACTTGGCTGGCTGGCTGGTTATATAATTTTTGTCTTTTCATCGCTGTCGATACGAAACGCCTAGATGAGAGTGATTTATGCTAACTCCATACTCATACAATATCATAAGTAAGACAATTAGTTGGCAGACTCCAGAGACATATCTTTCACATTTTCGCACCACACCCCGTAAATCAAGAGATAAATATATTCATAAAATATTGGAAATGTCACACTTTTTATCACCGTTGGGACTCTGTGTCTCTCTTTCTTTCTCATATATGGCGGTAAGGCGTGTGAACGGGGGGGGGGGGGGGGGGTGGAGGATTGATGCAAAGGATGAAATGGATGGAAACAATACAAAGATTTTTATATGAAGTATTGGTAAATTAATTTCAAAGTTTTTTTTTTAATTTATTCCGTGTGATGAATGTAAAGTTTGATTTTATACATTATCTGTCTCTTACAGTTGTGTTAGAGAACTTTGCGAGCTTAGATAGGCTCCTATATCTGACGAAGAATAAAGTGAGGCTTTAAACAAACTTTTAATTATCAAAATAAGTTTCTGCCGCGACCATCGATGGTGGTGGAGATTATTAGGAATAAATGTGGTCCATTAAATGATGTGAGGGTGGAACCTCTCCCACAATCACCTCCCTGGCAAGAAAGGGGGGGAGCCCCTAGAAGGAGGAAACTTTGTTCCCTGAGCTATTTTGTAATGATGTTACATTATGGAAAAAATGACGTCATGGATTACATACAATTTAATAAATCTCATCAGGGTTCATATGTGCAAAGACACTAACACGAACAATGTAAATATGTTATATGTAAACATGTTAACATTACCATCACATTGGCGGTACAAACTGGGGAGTGATGGCGGTTTGTCTTTTATGTGTGGTGCAATGTTTGTTGTCCATTATGACATAAAAGGTAGTAAGATATTGTGTTGGTCTTTGTATAAGAAAAAGAAAATGAGAGTTTACTTGAAGAAAGATTCATGAGAAGTTTACTTTAGGAAACAGTCAAGAAAGAAACAATAGACGGGTATGCATGCGTTAGACGGGTATGTATACGAATCAGTCGAAAATTAAAAAAAAAAGGAAACCTGAATACCACTAGTACAATAAGTACATTAATTAAATGAACGACAAATGTTTCTTTTAAAGCGAACTGCTTTGCTGCATGTTTCGTGTTCGGCGAAATTAAAATATTAAGTATTTGTAAATTTCTATTCTATCTTATTCACGTACAATGTGGTAGGTAAATATTCAAATGAGTTGCCTGCTTTTTAGTTTCAGCGCCTAAAATTATAAGGGTCACAACGATCGGTCGAAGTGCGTGAAAGCCAATACTACACGAAAAGGAAAAAAAGAGAGCACTTAGAAGAAAACATGAAAATAAAAAATGACGAAAATAAGAAACAGAAACAATTATCGAGTCATTCCTACGGGAAGGAATAAATACATTAATACAGGACGGTATCTTATTTCACTCATTCAATGACAAATCTATCCGTAAATTCACGTCAGATATCGTTCATAACAATTTGACAGATTCTGATTAAGTCTCATATCTTCTTTGCTTAATATTCAATATTTGCCAACATCTTGACATGTCATGTTGTTTTCTTCTCCTTCTCCTTGAGAAGTTTCTTTCTTTAATCTAACGAAGAAGAATGAACGAAAAAGTATGTCATTTTAGATTAGGAAATACGGAAGAGTATTTTCTCTGATAAATTCGACGGGTAAATATTTGATATCTACCAGATGATATTATTGGTTTTCATCTTTGAAAATTCAACAAGATTAGTGTCTTCTTCTTTTTTTTTCAAATTGTTTCTATCATCAATACGAAACTAATAAGCGTTCGTGGCTCAGACTTCGTCTCGTCAAGAAAAATCTCGGAGGAGATATTTGAAGTTTATTTTTATAAAAGAAAAAAAAAGAATGAAATTCATCAGATGTGATTTGGAAGTTGGAATATCGTCGCTCCTATTCCTGTTCCGTCACAGAATCAGATTTTAGAATCAAATGGGTTTTTTTGTCTTTATTTCCCTCGTATCCATGCGAAAAATATGTATTTTTGGTCTCTGGAATGATTTGTGAAGTAATGAAAGTTTTTTTTTTACACATTTAGGGCCTTCATTAACACTGAATGAATATTTTCAGCGTCATCCAAAAACACGAGAGACTTTAAATAAAAAAAATGACTAGACCAGACACAGATTTGCAATATTTGTATCATCAGTCGCATTATTCTTCTATGGCCATCTGCGCAACATTGAATACCTTCAGTGTAATTTGTGGTACTATGAACAACGGCATGAAAAATAAACAATAAAATAATAACAACGAAAAGAGATTTCCAGAGTGAGAGAAAGGTGGCATTCCGTTTTATTAATGTTTCGTTATATTGTTTATAAGAAGGAATTCTCTTCATGGTACGCCAGTAATTGGATTTAATTCAAACTTGAACCAACGAGAATCACTGAAATTTTAAGAAGCTTATAACTGTTAAACAGGAGAAACTTCTTCAACGAGTTGTAAATTATCCACACAATAAGTTCGTATCTAAATGGCTTGCCCTTAGCTGCCCCCCTCCACACACTACCCCCTGAAAATGGGTCTCAATGGATCGGTAGTGTTAACAATGCAATCCACTGAGTTACACTGAGCGAGTAATCATGCAGTGTTCAAACATGCGATGGGGATCATTTTTTTTTTTAGGAAAATGCGTCAATTGTTGTATGAAATAAAATTACATGAAACTAAATAGAAACCTGCATTTTGGCTAAACAGTAGACTTTGGAGTTAACACTCTCCTTCAGTTTTTCGCTCTGCGTTTTATTCTCTTATATTTTATTGCAAAACTGCAAACGGAAAGTGGAAAGTTTTTAAGCGAACCATTGCGCAAAATACTTGACTTGTCCAAGTACATATCATATTCGTTGTATATACACAATTTACTCAATTTTTTTGTCTTAAGTTAAAAGTCAGGGCATGTATATTACCCCATAGTAGTCCAAAGCCGAAGGGTGTTTCAGTTAAATAATGATATTAAATATCTGGAAAACATTGACGAGGCACATTTCGGGGTTCTCTCTATGTAGCTTGTTTTGTTTTTAACTTGTGCCATGTGTTAGTGATGAGCCATTGGTTTTAAACAACATGCCGGAGGTATTGACTCTCGCCGTACTTTGTGCGCGCGGTTAAGGTATTTGAACTCTTGTATTCTTAATCATGTTCAAAGGTGTGATTTACATATAGTAATTATTTCTAACAGTGGGAAGCGGTAACAGTTATTACTTCTCATAAGCAATGGAGTTTCGATGTAAGTTGTTACTGTGGCGATCATTAATACAAAGACACTCTATATTCTGCTTATTTAGTTTAAAGTAACAGCCATAACGGCGATACTTGACACAACAACACACTGTCAACAATGGAGTTAACGCTAGTCGATGATTCATAAACCATCTTCAGGAGATGGCCATTCACAGGATAATCATTAACCTCTCCTCGTCGTCGTGCAGTTTCCACGGGTTTATGCTCGGAATTTCGGCACTTGGTTTTTGCTCTTCTTTCCCATTTATTTTTGTCACCTTTTTTCCCAATTAGCAACTATACTTAGCTCTGCAACAATTATAATGGTGGCAGCATAACCATGCAAATGGTGGCAGCATAGCAACTCTATAAAGGAGGAAAAAAATCACAGCATCTTTTGACGAGACGGACAGGTGTGTCTGTCTCATATTCATTCAATTAGAGTTTTTCTTTAAGCTTGAAGGGGAAATCAATTTAAGTTGCGTTATAAGTTATGTAAGGCATTACCGCTTTGGCGTTGAATGTAATGCTATATTACAACTATACTATATGTTGACGTTGGATCATGCTTAAAGGGACGAGGGTAGGCTACATATGTTGAGGATACTGATTAGTGATGATGATGGCAATGACAATATAGTGGTAGAGATAGTATTAGTATTATTATGATAATGGTGATGTTACTTAATCTCTTTTGTTTTTCTCCATTAGTTTGAAACTAACATTGTAGGATTATCTGATTAGATGTATCTAATTCTTGTGTAAAAAAATATATAATACAAAAATATATGATTTCCAAATAGTTCAATGAATAGGCTTCCAAGTTTACTGTGATAGTGATCCCTTGTCGGGCGGTATGACCACTTAAGCATATCTGATATGTTTGGAAGTCTTGTTTTCTAGTCCCTTCCCCTTTAATTGTTGGCAGTAAGTAAAGTGTCGCCTCGAATGTGTCTTATGAGGACCACGTTTCACTCGGTTGAAATTGATTACGAAGATAAGTAGCGAAAATGATTTGCCAGTTTGAATAATGTCTACTCTGCCGGGAGGATTTGGTTGTTAGTCTGTAAGTGATAGAGGACATGTTGACCGAAATATGTAATATAAAATAATATGATGGAAATCAGTGATGATGTAACAACTATATGAAAGTACCATTACGTTGAAACCTATATAGAGTACATATGAAATAACTACTTCTCTCCTCTTGATGATTTGTATGAGACAAAACTATGGAATATGTATAGAATGATAAATTTGAAATAACCGTGATTATTGCCGTTCGAATATAATTGTTTTTTTCCTTAACATATCTTTGAGCTAATCCATATGCATACATATCGGTTATGCATAATGGTCAATTTGAATTCACTGTGTTAAGTGTTGTTTAAATGTTATCTTTCTGAGTTTTCTTTTCAACTTCATGACCTCTCTTTCAAATAATGTTACCGCCACGGTAACGGCAGTGCATCTGGACAAATGTTGAGTTAATGAAAGACAAATATGATTATGTTTCGTTGAAAGCTTGGTAATAAATCAAAATCTTTGACTTTGAAAGTAAATAATGTTAAAAGAGTCCAACACATCGTAACTTATTATCACGTTTCATTTAGAGAAAGAGAATGTACTTTTGGAAAATGTCGGTGTGTGTCAGCAGTCTACTCAGTGAAGGGAATATTGACCTCTGCCAATGATGTGAACGATAATGTATCTGTAATAACTGATTTTTTTAAATATCGATTATATCGTCAGTTTCGTGGCGTAAATGTTCAATATTAAAGTGCATTTGTCTTCTGAAGAAATGAATAGTCCTTGGACGAGTGGATAGCCTCTTCAAAGGCTGCCAAACGGTATCTACGAATGAGCCTATAAAAGGAAACAATATGAAGGGGGGGGAGGACAGTTTGAACGCCATACACGTCCTTTATTATCATATGACACAGCAGTTCAATTGTATTTACCATCCTTCGTATTATATCTTGCATAATTTTCTAAGTATGCATCTGATGTAATTAGTTTAATTAATCGACACCCTTTATTTTGCTTTTTAATTTTTTGTTTACATTAATTATTGTGTTTACATTACATCGTCGTCAAGGTGTATTGACAATATCACCTTGTATTGTTCTTATATGCAAAGCTTCAAAATAAGTGTAGGCCACGTAGGCTGGCTATATGTCTACGTACCAAAAGCGAGTTCTTCGTTTGTCCTGTGTTTTGGAAATGTTGACTTTGTGGTTGCTAAGGTTTTGTGTTTTTGTCATCTTTTGCACTGATGGACCTCTGCTGCAGTTTGCAGAGCGAACAATTTACGTTTAACATCACGCTGCGTTGACGCAATAAATTGAAAGCCTGGTTTCAAACAGATGTAAATTGTTTCACTTACCCACAGGTCTTTTTTTTATCGTCCTTTGCAAGATGCGATTCCTGATTTGTGTGTTTAGAGTTGCCAGACTGTGACGTTGTGCGTTTCTTTTCTTTTTTCTTTTTTGCTTTTTACTGCCGTGCAATTATCTTAACATGTCACCCTTCTAATAGTTTTCTTTACGTTTTTTTTTCTCTCTGATTTTTTTCTTTTGTCTTATGTGGCATGTAAATTGACTTTCTCTCCTTGGTTCCTGCTGCTCTTCTTATCTTTTCTAATCCGTCTTCTTCTGCTGCATCTTCACGATATGTGCAGTCGTATGCTTGTGTTCCAACCGCTGATGTGCAAGGTCTTAATTAAGGTACCTATAAGGTTTCACTGCTCTTTTAATTAACTTTACATAAATTTGTTTCATAAACTTTGTAACATATTTCCCGGCGACGTCACATGTGTTTGCCTATCGTGCGCAAAGAAAAAGAAACCTCGCGATTTGTGACTCTGTTATGACGTCACTGCTTGTTAACAAATATGAAAGTCATAAATATATTTATATATCTTTTTAAGTCTTTCCTTTTTGATGCTGAGCCAAATAAAGTCCTGTTCCATTTTACGGAGTACAAGTCTCACTTTTTACTTTGTGGTCTCACTTTTTTACTTGGTGTTGGATGTTAGGCTGAATGATAAATCAAAACTGCTATGCATTACTGTAATATATGGGTCGGTTGTTTCAAAAGCCGCATTGCAATTAGTTAATGGAACTGCTTTCTCTCTGTTTCTTGGCAGGGGTGGGTGTACCCTAACCAACATAACTATACCGAGCCTATGGACACTAACAAGAGCAGCCTATTGCCGGTACTGGCTGGATCTACTTTATTGTCACCTCTCTGCGTCCCTAGAAAAAGCCAAAGATACTGATGTTACACGGTCGGAATTGTTTCATGTACCTACGCCTCCGATGTCGTGCCATTCTGTACGGTATTTTGAGTAGAGAGTTGGGGCAATCATTTAAGGCATTATTCATATCTCTGCAGGGATTCATTGAAACATTCCGATAGATTTCATGTTGACGTTTTGATTCGAGACACATGTAAAGAGATGATGTAGAACCTAAGTAGTTAGTTTATCAACGCTCAAGGCATAACCCTACCTCATGTAAAGAGGCTTTCGCGTGTTTGGTCGAACCTGGTAGCAAATTCACACTCAGTTTGCTTACAGCTAGAAGATTAGTCTAGACAATCCCCAGACTCATGCTTGGAAAGGAGGAATAATCAATAACGATCATACAATGTATTTTACCGTTAAAAAAA
>VJOZ01047871.1:0-12535 GCA_009801055.1 Stichopus horrens | reverse complement strand
CTTTACAATTATTCTGTTTGTGTTACATGTCGGATGCTCTGTTGTGCCTTATGCTCTACCTGTGCAGGCAAAAGCATCTGAAAGCAACTTTGTCTTTTCTGTGAGCCAAAATGAATATGACATTTAAGATGTCATCACACAGATGTTGTGACAGACCTTCTTCAACTTTTGACCTGAATTTGGATGCACTATCAAACTCTTGATGCTTGCCTGTACAGTAAATAGCCAGATTGTTGGATTGTAGTAATAGGAAACCAGCATCATGTGTTATTTCTGTTAGAATGGACAAAAGGAAAGAGGATGAAATTTTCTTTAACAGAAGACATGCATCCCACACAGTGGTGTTTGTTCAAGCAATCCATGCAGGGTTTGTTTAAGCAATTTAGATGGTGAAAATACTGCTATCTGCAAGTCAATAAATTCATCCAGATGGATCGAAAATGGCATGACGTACGTTTTAATTTGCTTTCATTAGGGGAAATAATGTCACCGCACAAGCTGTATTTTTGTGAAGAAGCAGAATGAAATTCTCTTTAACGTGAAAATTTTTCGAAATATTCGTAAGTCATTTCATCGCAAGAATTTTCTTGGATTTTGTGTGCAGGATATCGAACTGCTCCAGGACTACATTGCTTATGCCAGGACCTATGTAAGTCCGACACTGAATGAGGAAGCCTGCCAACTACTGATCCAGTCCTACGTTGAGATGAGGAAGATCGGCAGCGCGAAGGGAATGGTGTCTGCGTATCCAAGGCAACTGGAATCGCTGATACGTCTAGCAGAGGCCCACGCCAGAATGCGGTTTTCAAAGACGGTGGAGACCGTGGACGTCGAAGAAGCCAGAAGGTGAGCTTCGGGACAAAAATGTGGGCAATGTCTGCCCACTTTATTAAGGTTGTCATGGCGATTGGTCTCAGTGTCTGATGCTTATGTACTCATATAATAGCAAATTGGATTGTTTGTATTCAAGATGTGGATCACACAATACTGATGAAATTTTAGATATTTACAATGAAGGGGGCATTTCCAAACATTTAATATTTTCGAAAGTGGATAACATATTAATGTGACAAGTTATCCTTTTGTACCAAACTACCGCTTTGCATTTGTTGGATTACACTTTAATGTAAGAGTTGTACCTTCTTTAAGGTCGAGCTGTCTGTGATGATCATATCTGATAGTTGCTATGGTTACAAATGCCACCTAAATGTGTTCAAATCAAATGTTGAAGGATAATTAGAACATGGCATTTTGTGGGTGGACCTCAGGCCATCTGATTTTACACATTTATTTGATGTGCTCTTTCTTGAAGTTGTATTATATGTCTCAGGAAATGAAGTCAGTTTTCAAAGCTACTGCCACAAATCAATGACAATCTTTTTCTTCTTTGGTTTTCAGGTTGCACTACGAGGCTCTGAAGCAGTCTGCATTTGATCCCCGAGACGGCACCATCAACGTGGACATACTTGCAACAGGTGTCAGCAACAGCGCCCGAAAGCAGCAGAAAGAACTTGCGGAGGCTATCAAGAAACACCTGGAGGCAAAGGGGAAGATTACCACCATCAAATACCACCAGCTCTTCGAGGAGATGAAACAGGGGTCAGACATGGTAAGTAATACTCAGTCTGAGAGGAGGGGGTGTGAGGAATAGATTGTTTGAAGGGTACAGCTTAATGTGCCATTCTTTATTGTTTTTCAAAATGTGAGAATCTTGTGCCAACAAAAAAGGACATGCAAGAACATTGCTGCTAGTTAAATTTACTTCTGTTAAGTTTCATGATGGTATCTCCAGTCATGTGATTTTTACTGAAAAGATGTGATTCAACAATGGTTTGATGGCAAGGTGTCAAAAATGAGTTCTGTATGCTTTTGCAGGTATCTTCTCAATTGTTGCAATAAATCTTGTGTTATATATGCAAATCATCCTTGAAGAGCTGTAATATTTTGATTTTGTATGAGCGATATGTGCTGAGACAACACAAGGCAGGATATAAGATTCTACATGATAACATAAAAAGTCAGATATCAACGAGATATTAAAACCCACTGTTTATACTACACGCCAGTGTTGTTCCAGACGTCAAGGTATTTTCAAGACAGTGTGAGCGGTTTTAAAAGTATCTTTTATCATTACACAGTTTGTTCACAGTTGAACAAAAGACACGAATGTACTGGTTTACAGAAAATGGGGTAAAAAAAAAATATCACAGAAATTGGGGTATCTGTAACATAGAAAAACAGAAATTTGGAAAGGAGCTAAATAGAACCTCAAGAATTAAAAATACACATAGCCCAACTCGATCGTTTTGTTGCGAGTTTCAAAGTAGTAACATGTAGTCGGGTGATCTGTGATTTCAATAATCCATCAATTATGTGGTCCATTTGAGGAACTCCATTCAAGTTCCATTATCCTCCTGTTATATGGGTATGCACCACAAGGTATAGTGATGTTTCCTATACTATTGCACAGTTACAAAACAGAAATGCATACAAACTTGGAGAACGTATTACAAAATGGAATAAAGTATTTACGAAACTGTATTAAAATTCCTTTCTTGAGGCTTCTCAGTTTTAATGCGCTCCTCAAAGTAAAAAATCAGAGCAACAACCACCCTTGAGAATACCTTCCATTCAAACTATAAATAGTGTCTTGGGAAGTTGTGTTAACACCATAAGAACAGTGGTCAAAACAGGAGCTGTGTTTACTGTTAATGTTTTGTCCACAAAATATTTCATTACGATGAAATATATAATGTGACCATCTACGAGAGGGTTGTAACTGGAAAAAAAGTACTTCTCTAAACTATGTTAAATGACATAAACAGTTGCTTACTCATACCACATCAGGAAAAACTCCTGTGGCTAAATGCAGTACCAACCTAACCACAGTGTAAATTTCAGATAGTTGACATGATTTTCTCGTGTGGAAAGTTTTTACGGAGACATTGAAACGTGCATCTGACGAGACGAATAAATCGCAAGATAAAATTTTTGTCGACCACTTTTAACAACCTCTGTCTGTCATTTCAGCATCTGACACGAGACATCTACGACGGCGCCCTTCGAGAGCTGCAGGATGCCGATTTTCTGTACAGGAGCGACAAGACCATACGTCTCCTTCAGTGAGAAACGGTTACTCCCAGATGTGGACCCTGGGAGCGAAGATGGAAGGACTTTCAGCCCTCAGTCTACACTGTTGACTCAGTCGGTAAACAACAGAAACTGCCGATCTAGACATGGAGAAATGAGACATCTTCAAATGTTTGATGAGGATACTTCCTTTTTTTGTTGGCCATGTTTCTTCTGAAAGTTTAAAATGTGTCCTTATTAGGGGTGCGACCTTGTTTTCATAGTATCGCCTAATTCTGTTTAATTCATCATTGGTTCAATTAACAGAATGAGGAAACACTTATTTTTGCAAGAAAAACCTAGATTTCTTCAAACTCAGCATTGATTAGTTTGTGTTTTTCCATCTACGTATGATTTTTTTCAATTATTAAAATATCCCAAAGAGCTCTTTCCTCCTCTGTATATGTGGAATTAATTTCTATCAGAAATTGCAGCTTACTTGCAATGTTTTTGCAGCCATTGCAGAACCATAAAACTATACGTAGTTATAAGGTTGTAAGGTACAACATACACTGACGCTGTCATAGTAAATTTTGCATTGTATATGTTGTTCTTGAGGGACAGAGTGTCTATTAAATGTTCTTTTTGTCCCCAATTTGAAGAGTGTAAAGATGTCATTTAGGAATTTAGATTAACATGTAATGTATCAGTGTTCTATTTGAAATATTCTGGAAGTGTAACTTTTGAAGTATTGTAAGATATTTAAATGATTTTGTTTCATCAAAGTTACTCAATACAATTTGTAAATAGTATTGTAAACAAAAATGCATTAACATAGGTCATAAGCATCTACCAATTGATCAGGTGAAAAGGTTCAGTAGAACCTGTAAATGGTGGACAGAAATGTGCAGATCCATAAATATCTTCAGAAACTAAGGACATGGTTTGTACAAAGCGGGTCACACATTTCAATCGTTAAAAGGATCCTTCTGGGTAGGTTGCCTCCCTGCAATCTTTTCAGATGTTGCCTAAAGCCATTTACTAATGGCTCAATAAGAATTTGGCTTAATTGTCTGCAAGTCAGAATGACAGGAAATGTGACAATGAGTCACCACATTTGAATCCCTAGCATATATATATTTAGTGAGCTATGGGTAACTGTAATAATGGTTATATTCCAGCTTTTAGTAATGGCAAGAAATCTGTCCTGTTCAAAATTCACCTTAAATCGAAGCATCAAATGCAAAAACAAAAGGAATTTTTTAATAAGAAAAGCTGTTATTCTCCTGGAGTGTTTGTATTATATGCAGAAGTACAGACAACCTTTGATTCATGCCTGACTGCGATACTGAGGAAAGAACCACCATCTATCACAAGTGGTCTCCAGTCTTTAGAGATGGCCTCTTCTGAAGTTATTCATTTGTGCAGGTTATGCAATGGTCATCATTCAGAATAAGTGTTAAATATGCTGACAAGAAAAGAGTGAATTACATTCGAAATGTCATATTCAGTTTACATTGTCGCTGGTCAATGGGTTAGTCCAACTGTTGCATCATGAAGGTCATAGGTCATTTGCTCTCTCTTACTTGCTTATCAGATTTCTCTTTGAACGAAGGCAAAGTTATCCTATTCATTTCAAATGTGCATGCCTATATGTATGTGAGTTTGTGTGTGTGTGTGTGTGTCCCTTTACCTCGTTGATTTGTCTTAGTGTTGTGAGTGGCAGTTTCTGATAGAACCAACTTCAGTGGTTGTTAATTTTGGTGGACACTTCGCAGAGGGAGCTACACTAAACTCAACTTAATGGCAAGATACAGTGATATATCATTCATTAGTTGACTTCACTGTTAAGAAATGATCACTTGCAACCCACTCACGCACCCCACTACCCCGTTCTCTACATTCCCATCCAACATTACATTATATTCTTAATTCAATCTCAACCCGATTTCTTGTGCTTTTCTTCGAATGCACTTCATAAAAGAGTTGGCAACATGTGCAGTGACCTATAAAGGCAGTTAAGGTTAAATAATCTACCAATCTATAACGATATCAAAGCTAAATGCACAACACATGTCTGAGTGCCGAGAAAATTAATTTTCGAGCAAACCTTTGTATAGATTTTCATCGCAGTTTTAATTCTTGTAATTGATATTCATGCTAACTTAAACAGTTTCCAAAATTAAATTACCAATGCCACCGAAAACCTCATCTTGTTTGTAGTAATTCTAGTTAGAGCTATGTTTTTTAAGGCGTCTCAAACCACTACACTTCTTTAATAATCTAACTTGAAAACTATACAAGAAATAGAGAACGAAGAGAGAGAGCGGAATCCTACGAACCGGTCTCGAAGAATTTTTTTCTGCTTCGTCTTCTTATTATTATTTTTGTTGCTCAAGATTTTTTCCCCGGCTATCAATTTAGAAAGAAAGGATGGTTCGTTGAAAGCAGCCCCAGCTGTATGAAAATAACCACGGGCTTGTTTCCGCTAAAACTGGAGATGGTTTAACCATTCATTTTACGCCTAAAGAAACTTGGGTTGTCATCTCCCGTTAAGGTTATCACTCCGTAGCTAGCATTCTACCGAAAGGTGCGTTCACCCGGCAGCTATCACCAATATAGACAGATGTAACGGTATCGGCCGCGTTAACTTTTTCTCTTAATTCCTCCCGGCCATTTTCTTTTTCTCTCCTTGGCTTCATTTTTTGCGTTTTTCTTATCTGCCTCTCCCTTCCTCTTCTTTTTCTCTAATTCTCCACCTATTTTCTTCATCTTTTTCTTCTTCTTCTTCTTCTTGTTCTTCTCTCTCTCTTTCCCTCGGTCTCTGTCTCTTATTTTGGTAAAATTTCGTCTGGATTTATGAAACTTTTTTGTAACCCCAATTGACTAGCGGCGATGAATTCTATCGTACTGTCAGAAATGAGTTTAACAGCAGATTTCTGTTTTTTATAGGTTTTTTTTCTTTTCTTGCTTTTTTTTTACTTTTATTCGTCCAATAACTATCCGTGACCTGGCAGATTTATGTCAAAAAGTTTAACGACAGATAGAAGAAAAAAAATAATATAAAATTGAAGAAGAACTAGAAGGAAAAAGTTTACCGGATGTACATGTGCAAATTAATTTTGTGTCTTTCTGATAGCAAAGATGTGTTCACGTAAAGTTAAATCGAATAAGTAACATTATGACTCCTGTCTTCAAAGATTAGTCAAAAGGAAAAACGTCTGATAAAATTAAACTTGAAGCTTTCTTTCCTTTTTGTTTGTTCCTAAAAGTGTTAGTGAGGGAAATGACATGCATGACATGCAAGGCAAATGTATTTAACCAGAAATCAAAGATGGTGTGGCAATGAACCGATGTTTAAAGGGGTGCATTGAGTTGATATCAAGAAGTTTGTGATGATTTTGTAGGGAAGAAAAAACATTTCAATAACTATAATTAGCATTATAAGTCAAGTTTCACATCCATATACGAAAACTATCAAACTGTTGTGATTTTTTTTACTCTTTTACTTGTACCCGCTTTGTGCATGTGAATAAGTACTATAATGTGAAAGTGTCTGGTCACGAATTTTCAAAAATCAAATTGAATCATTAATAACACAATTATTTATGTTCATTTGTGTAAAACATTTGTGTAGGTCGAAATATCGTGTCACATTCATGGAAAGGCAAATATGTAAACGTTTATGTTGACACTATGTACTACCACCCCTGACAATGAATTGTGAGTTACAGTTATCATCACCTTTGCCCTTGACGTGTGATGTCTTCAGTTGGGCGGACACTACATCTCACATCCATGCACCCACCCACCAAGTTTGAAGTTGATCCAACTGATCGTCTAGGAGGGGACCGTGACACGCTTTTGCCGATCATTTTGCCATTTTGACCTTTAAACACGTAACCTATGACCTCTTGACGTCATCAATATTTTCAGAAAATCTTGTATTCGCTACTGTCTATGTATGATAGTCTTATAACTCCGAGTTAGGATATTCACACATAGAGAAAATGCTAACATTGCTGTTTTGTTTTCATGACCTTTTTTGACCTATTACGTCATATCCGTCCCGTGGGCACTAAATAACATACCCGGGCGCCCACCCAAAAAGGTTTAAGTTTGTCCGATTTACCGTCTAGGAGGAGATCGTGACACACTTGTAAAGCAATTTTCCCGATCTGATCTTTAATTGACCCAAAATTGAATCCTGGTATTGTCCACTTTCTTTATATGGTAGTTTTATAACTCTAGCACACTAACACATTGACATAATGATAAAAATGAATTTTCCGTTTTCATGACCTGTGACCTTTGAACTATGACGCCATCGGTCATGCGGACCTTATATGACATACCGCAGACACATACCCACCAAGTTTGAACATCTACCACGCGTGCTGTTCCAATACACATGAATAACCTAGAATGTTCGCCTTCTGAGAGTCCGACATGCATACTTTCCCCACCACCCTCACACCCCCACAGATCCCCTCCGTTCATGAACAAATATCACATTGGGCACGACTACAAATTAAGTGACCCTTCCCTCTGTTAGACTATCCTTGAACCTCTAGTCTTTCTCCATCTCTGTTAAGTGGATTAAACTCCATCTTGTTCTGTCTTAATCCTTGCAACTTTAAAATGTTGAAATGGGACTAATGACCGCGATGATAGATATTATAATCACATAAGTAGGAGGAACCATCCCTTACTAACTACTCGCTTCTGTCGTGTTCACCTGTGCCAGGTTTGTTCAGTCCATACACGATCGAATCCAATTTGCATATTGATTACATGTAAATTAGTGTCCAATTTGATTATGCAAATTAAAGGTTACCGCATCGTCCTTTCTCTCCGGAGAGTTGAATTTGGATTTCATGGCATAGCCTTTGTATCTGGGAAGGTCTTCGTAGCGTATGTTACTTCTTTTCATCATGACAAACTGAACTCTGGGTAAGGTGAAAATTGTAACAATCTGACGGAAGTGTGATGAAAATGTATGATATAGAATAAATAATAAGCAGGTTTTATGGATAACTCACCACCTTGATAAAAAGTTACTTGGAACAAACTTACAGACTGTGCATCGCTATGTAGAGAAACGATGTAAAGATTGTAATGTTAGTTACTGAACCACAGAACAGTTCAGAAAAGGAATTAAAGGACATGGATACCGGCATTGAGACTTCTCACTTGTGTCTTAAAACAAGGGACACGTGAGAAGAAATGAACGGTGAATACCTTTAAAGGAATGTTTTCATTCAGATGTCAAGATTTCACTTCAAAATCCGAATTGTCTTTAATCGATAGGTCTAGATAAATATCTGTCATACTTGATTAATGGTGAATTTGTTTACTGTTAACAACTCTCGCTCCACCACACCACAGCCTCCGTTGCACTTATCGCGTTCCAAATTGTCATTTAAGAAATAGCCATGTACTAATGTATAGATGTAATTTCAATCGAAATAGCCCAGTGTTCACTTTCTAAGCAGAACTACAGTTACAGTTGAATGACATAGCTGTCACATCCGTGGTACAACTACAACAAGACCTGTTGCTATAAAGCCAGTTATCGTATACAACTACAACTCTAGAAGTATGATCTTGCTGTCACGAGTTTAATTCAAATATAACTATAGCTGTATGACCTAGTTGTTCCATAATGATTCAAGTACATTTCACTACATGGTCCAGCCGCCACATGCTTCGTACAAATTTACAGCTACTTGTTGTCACATTGTAACAACTGTCACACTATTCTGGTAAATACAACTAACTGATAGCATCTGGTAAGTGAATGCGTATAGTCATTTTTGTGTTTGCTTTAAAAGAATTCCAATTTACGGTTTTGCGTTATCCTCTGTTTTGATGAAAAAGACGAAAGCGAAAGGAAAGTTTTCAATAACCATATTTTTATTGAAAACTATAGCCCCCCCCAAAAAAAAAGAAAAGAAAAAGAAAACAGGTAACACGAGTAGCAACCTGACAACATTGTTCGTCTTGCTTATCATGACATAAGTAAGCGGACGAAAAAAACATTGTCAATCTAAAGCTTCATTCGCCGGTGATTTAACTCTTTCATTACCTTGCTTTTATCCCAGGATAATGCACGGTCACCTGACCGTAATGCACCCTGGTGGAGGATTCTAAGTATGAATGAACTAATATTTAATGTTGGCAGAATATCGCGTTCCTTTACGGTCATGTAACCCTGTTACGTCAACGTTACTTTGCAACCTGGCTCTCAGTTTTTGTTAGTTTTCTCTAGATATTTGTCAATTTAAATGAATGACAACCTCATTCGAGCAATTTGTATCTCATTCCAGATCGTTAGAGCAACGCCCTCAATGCACGTATGACTGAGATGTTGTTGAGTTTTAAAATCTCGGTAGGAAGATGTCGTTTGCGAACAAACAACATTGCAGGAAAATCATTAAGGATGTTTTCAAAAACATGTGGACATATTTATCGTGTGATACCGGTTTGTTTCCCATTAAAATGTCCTTTGTCCTTATGTGTGGGGGATCGTATGAATCGAATAGTCTTTCAAATACATATCGAGACGGCAATGTATTCGATGACCTCGTGCAGGTTAGTATATCACTCCAAATCATTTAGCCCAATTGGCTTACGTTTCACTCTAAAATGATGGGGGTTAATTGATCCCCTGGTGGGGGCTAAAGGGTTTTTGATCATATCAATTGTTGATCCTAATACGTGACATTTGGTCGAATCATCGCGACGTTTCCCCGTCTTTCAAGCGCCACGTTGCATTAACTCCTCTCATCTGTAAATCTTCTAAGTGATCGAATGATGATGGAATTGAGATGGATGTTATATGTACAAAAATATGTATACGTACATTCACCGTGTACCGGTAAGGTAAGTTCGAGTAATGGAACGCTGAATGAAAACCACAAGCTGTGACGTGGGACGATGCATCGAGAGGGAGAAAAACCGAAGACGGAATGGCTAGCATTGAATGTTTGCTCGATAAAAGACTATCGTCCGTGTGCGGTGAAAGAGCTAGTCTTACCCTGCTGTGAGATGATGACAATCTAAAGCCCCTGTTCGTCCACGGCAGGCTATGGATGATATGTGAAACAGCTTGGTTGGTATAAACTACAGGCTGTAATATCAAACGTAAGCTCGATACTAATGACGGAGAGAGATATCTTAAACCTATCTATAATTTAGCTATTTTCCCTTCTGTAATTTCCAGGTTTTCTCTCAATTTGTCCATCTATTATTCCGCAGTTTGACAAAAAAACAAAAAAAAAAAAAAAAAAAAAAAAAAAAAAAACAAACTAGACAGAAGAGCTGGTCTTCACAGTCAACTTTATGGAAAATAATTTTCTCAGCATAACTTAAAATACCCTCGTCAAAATTAAGTTCTCCAACTGGTACGTCAAAAATTTCATTTCAAAACTTTCCTTTTTCATTGCAACATTTTTCAACATTTTTTTCAACATTGATCAGTTTTTCTTTTTTGTAATGGTTTTTGTCCTCATCACAATGCCAAATATAAAGTAACAATGAAGCGGATTCACCATTTTCAACCGAAACTACTGATAATCTTACAGATAGAAACAAGGACAAACTTAAACGTTCCTGCTGTGTCATACACGATTGGTTCAATGTACCAGTTTTGCGAAAAGTTTCCAGATCGCATTGAATTTTCACTCAGTTACGGTCAAATTCTCGTTACATTGGAGGATTTATCGGGTGAATGATTTAATTTAGCTTTCGTGAAAGCTGAGTAAGTTTCAAATTACTACCGCTTTAATTAAGGACCTAACTGGTATGGCCCGTTTACCATAAAATCAGGCATAATCTTTGCAGAATTCCTCTTTATAACTGCAGACTGTACAAAGAGAACAGTGTGTGAAACCTTCTAACCACGAATGCAAATTGAAGTCTCCATCTTGACTTATTCAACAGCCATATGGGTTTGGAAAGCTCGAATAATTGGGTCAACTTCCATTACGGTCTTAATTACCGTGTTGAACATGCATGGGAATTAGTCACTATTAGCAAAGACTAAAACTTTGACAAACACTTACTTTGTTGAAATATTATATTCTAATAATGGACATCTGTTGTTTCATTTTGCTTCGAAGATTTTGCTCCACCCTTGTTATCTTGGCGATTACTATGTTTCCTTGAAAAAGAACGATTCCGTAAAGGAAAGAAAAATATTAAACTTGGTAGTTGGACTCAGACATCCATGCATCATCTTCAGATCGAAAAGTTTGTACTTTTTTTTTACTGTCTCCATCATTTAAGATGAGATGGAAACAATAAAAAGTGATGATATAGGTCTTTCGGTTAAAAATGCTCGGTGCATATTATTGTCCTTAATGCATGATAATTGTGAGCCTACACCCTCCCACAGTACACAAGCTCAATGGTAGGTGGTGAACTACTATGATGTAACATTGATGAGGGATCAGTGAGATTTTGAAGATTCTTATGCAATAGACCCCCTTCTTACATTGACGTCACATATCAACAAACAAGCGCGCCCTCTTAAGGCAAACAAACGAACAGTAGATATATTTATCTACTGTTGTGTCTACTCGCGTGTAGATCGAATGGAAGAGATGGAACTTGCACGTGTTTTATTTAGAAGTAAATCTTCAAGGAAAGGGGTTCACTGTATCACTATGACGTTAAGGGGTCTATAAGTGGTTACTTTCAAGCTGCTACTATGACCAATATGATGATTGTAGTACCATCAAAGAATACGTGCACTTGATTCAACGTTAGGAAATGCATTTAATTAATTGATAAATTGGATCAATATTAGTTTCTGGTTAGAATTTTAATGGACATGTGAATTGAAAATAATGTTTAATATTGCATTCGATTATGACGAATCTGTCATCCGGTTTGCATGTCTGTAATTTATCATAGAATAGAATTAAATGCAAATAATTCGCGGTTTCATTGAGAGTACACCTTAAGCAGTCACGGCAAATTGCAACGTATCCTGAACAGAATCAGCACTAAGAAATGGACAAAAAGTTTAGTAATTGGGTACTTCAGGATACAAATTTTATTACACAAGCCATCATCGAGTCAGCATTGAGGTAAAAATTTTCTGACCGTGCGTGTCAAAAGTTGATTTAGGTAAGTCTTAATTCGATTTAATTCCATCGAAGAAAGGAACATTCTGTGTCAGAACTAACATGCACACATTTACAAATTATTCACTATGTTCCCGCGTTTCTCTGATTCACGAAAAATCGTGACGTAATCGTGACACTTCTTGTGCTCCGTCTTGTCTGATTGTTTGGAAAAGTTGTGTTAGAAGCCAGTAGGGATCATAACTTGCTGAAGACCACTGGAGGAGATGTCCCTTAAAGATGCTCATTGAGTTGATATCAATAAAGATTGATGTGATTGTGAAGGTTATAAAAACATGACAATACTTACACTCCGTCAGCATGATTAGTCAAGT
>VJOZ01047863.1:0-12033 GCA_009801055.1 Stichopus horrens | reverse complement strand
TAACTGGTTGGGATTGACCTCATTTGATACACATTGTGACCAAGGTCTCCACCTAATTGGGTGATTTTAAAGTCAAGCTGGCTGTGGTAATTCTACACCATCTTGAAAGATAACAAAGCTTAGTGAAGATCAGGCAGTCCCTGTGCTCATGTCTTGTAGCTAGTGGACAGTGGCTTATGCAATCTACTGTGACCCTCAGATGCCAGAATGGGAGATAACAGAGCTATTGATAACATCAGTCTGGAAGAACTTTTGTCCCATAAATCATAGAGCCAGAAAAACCCTATGTGTGACACCAGTTTGGCCCCTCCTAAACAAAGGACTAATACTAGGACCAGAAGTTACGGTATATTCTGCTTGTTATTGTGTTTCTGTTGTTTCTTCTTTTTTTTTTTTGTTCAATAACAGGTGCTGCTATCTTAGCAGGATACTTGGTAACAGCCAGAGCATCCAGAATTTGCCAGAAGACGCTTGTCCAGTCCCAGCTTGATAAAAATAGGTCAGACCAGGACTTCGTTTCAGCTTCCAGAGAAAGCAGTCCACCGTCCACAGTAGCAGAAGCAGTTTCTGAGGTCCAAAAGTCTAGCCAAAACACAGATCAGTCGATGGTGGAATCAGTAAACATCGACTGGAAACGCACAAAATATGGGGACGTAATGGGATGAATGGTTATGTTGGATTGTTGCGAGTACAGTCACGGAAGACCCTTTCATGTGTGAAACAGTACCAGAGAATGCATCAGTATGGCTGTTCACAAAACCCGCTCCAACTTGGAAACTTTTTAAAATCAGCTTCTGTTTGATTTGGTCTCAACATTTTCGCACAACTGAAAAACCAGTCGTTGAAGAAAAAGAAAATACTTAGTGACTGATCATGGTTTAATTTCTGTTTAAACTTAAATGTGGCCACACATTTCACACTTTTTTGGCCAAAAGGTCTGCTATCCTTTGCACAGGAAAAGTGACTAGACCTCATACACAGTATTTTGATTTGAAAACTGGTTTTTGCAGCCTTAGACTGGTGTCTGGTTTTGTATTAATCATTACAGACTTATGAATCGAATTCTCTGGAGGTTTGTCACAAGGAGATATCATGATGGTGTGATCTCAATGTCAAGATGCCAAGTTGACAAAGTACAAGATTTATCTAGTTGGTCTACTCCATCTTTGGTGTGTAACTTTCCCTTGGAATTGTTTGTTTATAGATTCACATTTTTGTACTGAAAGTCACATAATTTAAATAGAGGACCACTGCAGTTTTTTCAAAGGAATCAACTTTGCTACGCTTCATGCAGGCATCTTTTAACTTCACAAGATGAAGGGCTTAAGGTACGCGAGAGCTGACTTAAGTGACTTTGTAAAATGTGTACGGTTTGAATATTTTCCATCATTGTTTTCGACACAAATCACAGGGTTGCTCCATAAACTGAAGTAGGGCTCCAGGGGTATTTCTATTACTAAGTGTGCTACACCTAAAGGAGACACCAAGTACAAAATCTCTCCAAGTTTCCCTTCTTGTTTTCGAATTTACATTTTGTTATTACTGTTAACCTCAAATGTCCGCTGACTCTTCTTCACCCACCCCCAAAAATTAAAGAAATACTAATTACTTTGTAACCTATTGATATCTCTCAAGAGGTTGCTTGAACATATCTCCTACTTAGAGTGTGTCACATTGGGTGAAAAGATATCAGATGAAGATGAATTTTATTGTGTTTTCTTTGTAAAGGTATCTATCATTTCTGAAGGGTGGGTCCAATTTTGGGAAATATTAAATTTGTAGTTCTGATGTGCCATGCTGAACAACATACATATAAGATGAGTGACTCCTTGTTATAAACCAAAATGCAGGTTTGCAGTGGAGTAAACTTTCTTTCTGTGTCTAAGAAGAGACTGTGCAATACCGAAAAAAAAAAGGCAGGGAAATAGTCAGACAGAAGTGCAGCTTTACTGTTTCTGTTGTTTATTTAAAGATGATGTCAACTTCTTAAAACTTTGTAAAATCTTAACTGTACATAAAAGAAAATAAAGAAACAAAAGAGAAGATAACAAATCAAATGTAGCATAACAGAACAATCTTCTTTTCCTGGTTCTCAATCAATTTGGTCACTTGCAAATAATGTCAGGATGATGAGTCACAGAGGGGAAACTCGTGCAATGCCTAGCGACATCGTGACTCCGCCGTCCACACTCGAGGAAGGAAATGAATCACATGAGGCTCTGAGACATGCAGGAGGTTATGATAACGTGTGAACGGAAGTGCACTTCTAGACGGAGTGTAATTTGTTAACCCGAAAATACAAAAAGAAAAGCAGCTAATGTGCACTGTTTCAAGGTATGTCTGCATTAGCCCATGCAGTATTCTGTTTAAAACTCTCGTGTGCCTATGATGAGATGCTCGCAAAACAGTTTTTTGAATAAAGCAACAAACAAATTTGTAATCTTGTACACAATTGAACAGACGTATCTCCTCCCTGCATTCTGTTTACTGTCTCGACGTTAACCCGACTGTTTTTTCTTTTCTTTAGAAGACAAGCATCAGGACACAGACCTAAAGTAAGGTGTAATTAGAAAGTAAATTCGACTATCAGTTACAATCCAAACGAAGAATAGCATACTATAACAATATTTGTCTTTATGTCTGAGCAACTTTGTTTCATGACCTCTGCCCTTCCACCCCCAGTCCCCTCCCGGTACTTTTTTCACCTTTCACGTCTCACCGTAATTCACCTTGCATACAAGCAAAATTCTACTTACATCACTTTCTTCTTTATATTATATTTTCAATAACCTCTCTTTAAATATCCATGACTCTCTTGAACATTGTACGTGTGATGAGGTATTATTTTGTTTTTATATTGTCACAACATGTTGACAAGTTCTACCAGTTCACGGTCTAACAAAATTAGGCGACAGCCTCCTTGGCTCTCAAGCTTCCCCTCCCCCCCTTTCTCTCTCTCTCTCTTGAACAAGTGCAAATTAAGAACTGGTGTGTGCAAATTTGTGTCCATAGTTTCTGGTGCATCTAAAACAAATAGAGAAAAGTTTCATACATGATATTAAAATATAACAGGACCCTAAGTGAGCCTAAGTGAAAAATTCCAATGTTAGTGAACATGCAACAAGATCTATGGTGTACACAAATACAGAACAATAGAAATAATTGTTTAGTTACTTGCCTTGACTGGCCAATGTTTAAAACAAAAACATTCCCAAGCGTACAATGAATATTTGTCGCAATCTGGCATCATCTTACGACAGACGGTGGTTCATAGACGTCTGCTTATTGGCCCATCGTTTAACAGATCGCTTATACCTTAGGGGATTTGTAACACTGTGCACTATACTTGCTAAGTTTAAAAACCACCTTCAGCATAAACATGGTTGCATTTTTGAGTAACCACCTTGGAACTGACAATGTTTTGCCATTACCCAATGTACCCACAGATGTTCAATGACCTCCACTTAAATAGGGCTAGTTTCCATGTAGTCTCCTTGAAACAAGCAAGGTGTCCAGTTTGAAAATGTACGCACCACAGTCATACGACGTACAGCTACAAATAATGGCGCTGTTGTGAAATCACCTTGGCAACTAACAATGTGTCTGATTACACAATGTATCTGCCACAGACGTACAATGATCTTCTGCTAAATATGATTACTTTTCACGTAATCACCTTGGAAGCAGCAATGTGTCCTATTACACAATGTGCCTACCACAGCAACACGACGACCTTCAGCTAATTACGACAGCATTTTTGCGTAATCACTTCGGAAATAATGATGTGTCCTGGAGAAGGCATGTAGGTTGAAAATACTCCTATGGAGTATGTAGCCTTCTACTCGTCGACAAAGACCATGGCAGACCAGTCACTTTCTAGAGAAATAACTAACTTAGCAAGGGTGCTGATTTTGGCACTGTACTAAACAGACCTCTTTTTTTCTGAATATTCCTGCCAAAGGTGAGTTTTAAGGCAATAACGAACTAACGGGAACAAGATTCAAAATGAATAAATTAATGAGGTACTTCTGTAGCAGTAATGATGTTCCTACTAAACATAATACTGTCAATATCAAAGATACATAATGCCATACAAAAAATTCTTGGAACAACGAAATCATATTACCTTTTTCTTTTGGTAAACTGTCCATTTAATGGGATGCAGAGGAAATTTATACTGCTAAAACAGAGACAAATGGGGATTAAATGTACAAGGGGATTTTTTTTTTTTTTTTTTTTGATAGAGCTTCAGTTTGTGGATTCCACGGTAATTAGACCATAGATCCAGTCTTCTCAAGCTGGTGACTCTCAAAATTAGTTAAGCAAAAGTTACATCAGACACACCTTCTGGCAACATGCAACATGATTACGAAGAGGTGAGTTTTGCTTTCATCTGATGACCCGAACTGCTTTTGACCTGACTAGCACAGGTCAAAAGGTCAAAAAAGTAAAGAAGGTCTCAGTAGACGATGCCTGTGCCGCTGCTCGTAACTCTGTCACGCCTTAGAGTTGATGGAGTTGAATCTAACTTGTAAAACATCTACTTTATTTGAAAGGCACTGATGGGTGTTTGAGGAAAAGCAAATGAGAAGATGATGTCCATGATTAAGTGGCAATGATGATGATCTGTAAAAAAATAAAGGCAATCCTTCCTGGAAAGCCATTAATCTCAACAAGTTCACTTTGGGTTTTGCATAAAGCAAAGAGTTGACAACAGAAACACACCAAATTTCTGGGAAAAAATCTATAAGTGACACCCCAAAAGTTGGATGTTAAACCCAAAAAAGGACGACACTGCCCTCAAAGCATGGCCGCTGCACTACACAACATAGCAGACAGATATAGACCACGGGGATAGACCAACACAAATGTTTATCGATTTTCTGAGACTTACACACTAAACTGCTCTGCTACAGCTTTGCTGCACTCAGCAATAACTTTGAAACCAAACATCAGGGTAGGTATTGAAGAAAGTTTTGAGAGTCCTCAGTTCATGGAAAAAAAAATTCAACCTCTTGATGTAATGCGATAATGTCCGACCAAAGGACATCAACATCCACAGACAGATGTTTCCTTTGACGATGCGCACCCTGTGACCCTTTCACTTCAAAACGCAAGTTGCACACCCTTTCCGTCATGCTCAAGTCGTAATGAAACTCACAAGGGGTGCACTTCCGGGAGGATGATGTTTGCAACATCTTCCATGGCAAGATCTCCTCTGTGGGAGCAAGTATCAGGCTCCCAACCGTGATTTGTGCTCAGAAAAACATGACGACTGTACGTCAGTCCACGATGATATCTTCATGGGACTGTTCCCGATCGATCGACAGAAAGCCATCGCTAATAATATCTTGATGAGGTGGTTCCTTCCTGACCAATCAATGTATCCATCGCTGACGATACCATTATGGCGTGGTTCCTTCCCATTCTATCAAATATTGAAACTGGCCATTACTTGTCTTCCTCTTGGCCAGCACCTTGTACTTCTCTCCACTTGCGATCCTGCCCTCTGCCCCAAAGTAAGATGTGACGGAGCTGATCAGTGTTTTCATGTTATTTTGGCTATGGCCCTCCTTCCCCTCTGCCTCCGGAGTCTTGGCTCTACCGTCTACCACCTGTTGGTTGCCCGATGGCGGCTGGAGGGAGTCCTCCGGTCTAGGATGCTTGGGTTTTCTGCCCCTCTTTTTCTTGATTTTTGGTACTTCTGGCTGTGGATGCTTTGGCTTTCTCCCTCGCTTCTTCTTAACCTTTACCACCTCTGGGGTGACGTTTTCTGCAGCTGCAACGACGGGTGAGTTGGCACTTGTGGAGGGGATGAAGCAACGGGGATGATGGATGGTGGTTATGGTGGTCATTCGACTCCGCTCCAGGGCTTCCTCCAGAGGCTCAATGGTGTCAAGAATGGAAGAGCCGCAAACGCGGCGCACCCTGGGTGGGGCAGGGATGGTTCCGGCATACCCCTGGTAGTTTTGGTTCACACTTGGAGATCTGCCCAATTTCCTCTTCTGACAAGACAAAGCAGAGACAACATTTTCAGTAAATTGTTCACTGAAAATGCCAAAATAATAGCACATGATTTTCAAGGTTAGATTTCTTTCAAGACTGACTGTAGCAATCCACAGAATAAGGGATGGGATGACAAGGCCAGTGGAAAACATTGGTCATATATTTTTTCTTCTGTGGTTAGGATTATAGTGATAGGTAATTCTTAAATGCAAATAAGACAATGGTCTGTGCAGTTACCTACCCCAAAAAAACTTTAGTTCCTCAGAAAAGAAATGTAAATTAAGAGGAGTCTTGAATGTGATAAAATCTCAACAGAATATCCTGCCACATTTCTGTGATCGCTAATACATTACTTGGCCACATCTGGTCGGTCATAAAATACATGATCATTGGAAGATGCTGGCATTTAGATTAGGTTCCATCAATCACCATCACTGACATCAGTGCCCCCCCCCAAAACAGGATCGAAGAAATGTAACTACCACAAGAGCTTGGAGAGCTCGATTCGGCAAATTTTCAAAAAGCTTCCATCCCCCTTTGTAAAGATGCAGAGAGGGTGCAAGTGTTTGTTAAATATTGTAAGACACATTTCAAGAACTTTCATAAAAAATTTTTGGACAAAAATTTTAAGTATTTTAAGGCATTATAATCCTCTTGCATTCACATCAGAGCAAGTGCAATTAGCAGATATGAGTCTTGATACCTTGTCTTGATAACAATGCTACAAATGGCAGGTGTGTGTACGTGCACATGCTCCGCATGCTTGCAAACTCCTGAACTTCAGGAGGAATGACTTAGAGTATAGTTCCAACTAGGAGTACAGGTTCCTCCCAGGGTAATTCACCTAGGTCTCTTTTACTCATTTCGGGTAACAAAAAAGGAAATTTGCCAAAAGTCCAAAAGTATTCATCATGGAAAATTTGTTCTGATTTGATATGCATGTGATCCTTGATAAGTTTACTAAAGGTAAATCATTGTTTGAGGCAAATAATGAGAGTAAAGCCTAGCAGAGGTTGCAGTCTAAGAACTTCATAAATGTGAAGTAAGAAGAAGTGAATGATGCCTGAATCTCAAAGCTAGTATCCAAGTTGGCTTTGCTACGATGACAAATTTCTCCTGCTTCCTTCCTTCAAGCTCTATTTAATGTCATTTAAGACCAAAAGAGATGTTTTAAAGTAGAGTTTACATCGATTTAAATTTATAAGCGGTTAAGATGAATGAATTCTTCACTTATTTCTTTTTTAAAAGTAAGGCTTCTGAGTGGGCCCAGGGAAAGAATAGGATAAAGCAACAGGTTAATTCTCAATAAAACATGCACCATTGATCAAACGTAGGTCTTACTCAGACTGAAAAAGTTTTCATTAATACCTACCACCAATGCTAATGATGTGCTTTTCAATTTTCTCATAACCACAAACTTGAAAACCATCACCAATCCTCCCCACCTTGTTTAAAATTTACAACAATGTACTCTTTGAAAAAAAAAACATTACATGCAATTGTTCTTTCTTTTCATTGTAAGTTGTGACAAGTCGACCAAGCAGGATATGTATGAATTTAAGAAATTAGTAGGAGATGCAGTCATCTGACAGCCTGAAAATACTCTATTTATTCTTCACTTTGCAGTCTCTTCCGACAGAATTATCGGAGGATACAATACTTACAGATGAGGTTGCAGCTATGAGTTGTTTCTTTGCAATTTTTGACTTCTTCTCAACTTCCTCCTTCGTCAGTTTTTTGCTCTTCCTTCCTCTCTTGATGACGCTCGTTGGCACCGGGGATGTGCTTTATGGGGGAAAAAAAAATCACATTGCAGAAGCTTGATTGTAAGATAAAAATGGGTGCTGTTTTGCCTTGAGTTTCTTCAACTACTTCAGCTGTTAAGAAGAACAGTTTGATAGTAAATTACCATTTTGGTAACTACAGAATCTTAAACAATAAATTCCAACAGAAAGGTTTACATCTGCTACTGTTCTCGGAAGAGCCCTTATCAAGTCTTCACATCTCGCTACAAGATGGCTGTATTTTTGCCTCAAGCAATCTCACCTCTTAATGACAGTTGCAGGCATCAAACAAATAAAACCTTGTAAAATCAGAGGGTTTACCATGACCAAATTGTATTTAAAGCTTGAGAATAGGGACTGAAATTTGAGCAATGACAAAACAGGTGATTACCAGGCTCTGATTATTGTACTTGAAATAAAACTCTTTGTTGAAATTGATGAACTTCACAAACGAATGTGAAAAATGCAACAATATGTGACAATTCGCTGCGTATTACAACTAAGAAACTAAGAATGAGCATTCTAAAATGGATCAACTAACAGTTGGAGCATGGGACTTCTTCAGACAAACTTAATTTGTGAAAAGGTCCTTACCACCTGTTACTTGCTTATCACCATAATAACAGAGTTTTTATCAAAGTTGACCCTATGTGAACAGGTATAGATTTTTTATTGTTATAAACTCTGGGGGGGGGGGNNGGGGGGGAATAGGCAGATGAGGAAAGAAAAAAGAGAGGCTGGTAGACTAATCCAGAAGACCATAATTGACCACCTTATATTATTAGTATACTTCAGTTAACAACCTATGAATGCGGCCCAATACAGCAGAATCCACTGTGTCATCTTTGCCAAAATGCAACCAATTACCATATCAGACTCACTTGCCAGCTGGAATGAAAGTCACCATTTTGGACTCTTTTACGGACTCAAAGTTGACCATGACCTCGTCTGTGATGTGGCCAACTGCGGGGAGGAGCACTGCCGGAGGGACGGGAGGAGATCGTGTCCTTAGACCCCACAGGTCCTTTTTCTTCTTGACCTCTTTGCCACAAACAAATCTGTCGACATTGAATAAGCATAGTCAGGAAACGAAGCATGGCTATAAGTGAAAGATAAGGAGATCAGATACGGTGGGGGAGAGGTGTGGGGCATTGAGGAGAAAGAGAGAGGGTGAGGAACACAATGACAAGGCCTCCGGTGATGATTTGTGAGTCACCTACTTCATCCATTTAACAAAGACCAGGTCTAAGTTAGATACCCATTTCAGCAAACTTAAGTTAGAGTCATATCAGATGAGAAGTATCTTTCCAGTCATACACCCAATTTGACCATTGCACAAAGAGATGGTAGTGGCATCGTAGAGGCTCCTACCACACACAGGCTTCTAACGACCATGAGCGCGATGAAATTCTATCGCTTTTCCAAGACTTCGCCATGACCGAGTTACAAGGACTTTTGTTACGCTTGAAAAATGAAACACTATTTAAAGTATGACATCACCATTTTAATGCAAGTGTAATTTATCAGAGGGGAATATTAAACTTTAAATAAAGATATCATTTTGTTGCAAATTAAACCAATTTTGGTGCACAATTAGAATGTACCCTTCTAAAGGAAACAAAAAGCTTAATGATGTTTTTTGTCCAAATATAGGGTAGTTTTGTTACATTTCACTTTCTTTTTTCCAAGGATGCATCTTTTTCAAATTTTTTTTATGACCTGATGCACCTCTTGAGAAATGTCATGTTAGATTAGTGTGCAAAAGATTCAGAGTGGCAAAGATTGTAAACAGGTAAACTACCTTGTTTGAGATGACTGTAAGGCATACAACAGGAAACTTTGCTTCTCGGATCTTCTGGCCGCAAGCTGGAGAATCAAGAGAGAAAAGTAGAATGCCTGATTTTGTTTATCAATCAGAAGTCAGTGATTTTCACACATCATGGTGTTAATGATTGATGGAAGTTTTTGACACAGCAGACTTGCAAAATTCAATATCTACCATATTGTGATGTTATTATACTCTGACCAGAGGGGATGATGACATCACAATATCTACCATACTGTGATGTCATTGTACTCTGACCAGGCTGTGATGACGTCAAAATATCTGCCATACTGTGATGTCATCTGATCAGGAGATGATGACATCACAGTAGATGCAATATTACCATTTCATAGTCCCCAAGGTATTATATTTCACAATTCTGAAAACGGAAGTCAATGCAGTGCTTCATTCACCATGGTCTTTACAGTTTAATGCTTGGAACCAAAAGTACACACTCAAAAATGATCTTTTGTTTCCACTCTCAGGCATGGTAAAAATGGGGAGAGGATGATGAGCAGTCCCCACCTTGTCAATAGCACAGTTATAACATAAATCTGTAAGTTGCAATGTCTTGGGACCCATACATTACCACATGTCCCTTTCAAATTGCATGACATTTATTCAGCTCTGTCGATAAATATTTTTCAACTTCAAACCAAATGCAAGGTAAACAAGAGTTGAGAAAATTAATTTTCCATCTGCCTTTTTCAGACTTTCACCATAACCTGATTTGACTGTTACGACGATAATGATTATAAACCCACATTGTGTTTAGCTAGTGTTCACTCTGAGATAAAACAGCGATATTTAGATGATGATTAACCCCCAATGTGTTTATATAGTGTTCACTCTGAGATTAACAGCGATATCTGTACTGTCTGGAAGAAAATAGGAGGTAGGAGAAGATGACTGGACACATTTTTAATAGGTGAAGCATGAATGCATGCTAGTTGTATTCTTGTATAACACTTATTGACACTTTGTTTTTTTCCAGATGCATTGATTCAATTGAGATAAACATGTCACTGAAAGTTTGTTATGAGATGACTTTACAGAGGGAAGGAGATGCATTCTCCTTTTAAAGTGGTATCAAAGAAAAACTGTAAGGTAACCAACTGTATCCCTCTATACAAGGTGTCGGCAAACTTTCTGGGGTGCGGGCCAACTTGCTATTTGGTGAACTAGCAGACAGCCAAAGGGGTAGAGTTAGAATAGCATTGTTACGAAGACAATAAGGCTATTCGAGAAACATTAAGCTATAGGGTCTCTGGAGGCGAGGCGTGTAAGGGCATTTGATAGTTGAAATACGGATTACAAACATGCGTGACTAGGCGTCTCGCCAATATTGCACATTGTGCTTTTTGTGCACGATCTTGAATACTCTCCGCAGGTCGGATTTTTTACATCGTTGAGAAAGACTTGGCCAGCAGGCCCCAGGTTGCCAACCCCTGCTCTACACAATCAGAATTGTAACTCACATGGTCAACCTGAAGATGATTCCACTTTTCGCTAAGAAATGGCAAAATGTCGTCCTCCAGGATGAAGTATTTCTTCCCGTAGGTCAGCGTCATGTTGTAGAGAACGAGATGAGCAAGATCAATCCTACGTAGAAAGAATTCATCCATATTCATGAATGAGAGGCGAGCATTTGTGAGATTCGACACAAATGGGAAGGAGGACAGGCAAGGGTAAGGGTAATGTAGGGCTCCCTATGAATGTGCCTCAAGTGTAAAATCCCCCTCCCTACAAAAGCTAAACACAGCCAACAAAGAATTCACAATAGGCTACTGCCATTACAAATGGAACCAAGGACTTGTCTCTAAAATGGTACCAATTTGTACAATTGCCAGTACTGGACAGATAGATCTATTGATAGACAGATAGACAGACAGATGACGCCACAACATTACAATAGCTCATACTAGATTGTTGGTATGAGCTAATAAAATGGTGGTACTGGTGGCCTATGCCATTACTTGATTGTGTCGACCCTGACATCATGTTTGCTGCATTGTAGACAAGAAACTTGGACCACATTGGCTGGGATTTTCTTTTACTTGATAAGTGACTTTGTTAAAACATTGCTTATTTTGTAAATCAAGAAATCTTCTTTCACAATGCAATTACTATGTAAAGAGAAGAGGCTCAGCAATTTACATTAAAAAGAAGCTGATACTGCAATAGAGAACTCTACACATATACTGAAGGCATAAAAACATAACCCCCAAAGAACTTTAATGATGTTAACAAAAAGTCAGTTATGCAGCCTCTTCACTTTGACAGGAAGGCAAATGCAATATTGAGATAAAATTTATAATTTGGAAAATAAATACTGAAGAGTGACTTTTGTGAATTAATTGCTCTTATTTACTGGTTGTTAGGGGTTTACACAAAAGTAATTTATCACATACCATTTTA
>VJOZ01047828.1:0-10764 GCA_009801055.1 Stichopus horrens | reverse complement strand
TGTATTTTTGTATAATCCTGACTGTCTTAAAAAGCAAAGTCAGAACAATTCAAGGAATGTGACCATAATTTCTACAACATTGTAAGGTAAATCTAAAATAAATCCAATCTTAATTTTTTCCCTTTTGTCAATTTCAAGGTTAAATAGGCACTTCACTCTCACAGACCAACACATTTATTCCACAGTGACTTGGTTGGCTGTCAGATGGCATTTTTGTAACCTTTTGAGGAAACTGAAAACATTTCTTGATCAGAGAAGTCTGTCTTCAAACAGTAACATCTTGAGTCAGAAGGAGTATCTTTGACATGGGGTTTGAAATGCCTGCAATCAAAACTTCTTCTCTTTTATTTAACCCCTTAAGTTTTCAGTGAAAATATTACTTTAATATTCACTATATCTCAATGTCCAAGGTAGGGAGAACCGTACAATTTTCATCCCTTTTCTAAAAACCATTTTCATTCTCTATACTTCTCATAAAAGGCAGGTTAAGTTTGTTTTGGAAGATGATACTAATACAGAAATACTGTACTGACTTTTATCTACTTTTGAAAACAAGTTGCAAACACCACTAAAAAGTAAATTTAAAACCAGCTATGTCTCCATAAAAACTAAAAGTAACATGAAACAGGAAATTTCTATATCCAAATGATGATGTAAATGATCGGTAAACAATTAAGGAAAATATTCAAAGTGAAAGCACAAACTTCCATTTCTATTTTGTCCTCTTTACCCAGAATTCACGGCAGAATTCACGGCAGAATTCATGGCATACTGTAAAACTTCAAATGGACAGAGAAGACATGAACAGAGAGCACTAAGAAGGCCAACTAATGTGATTTGACTGCAAATGATAAAATTATCTGACTCCTCTGAGGTATTTTGTTGAAAGTAATACAGTTCAACAAACATTGTTGAAAAAAGTCAGAACTTTTTTATATGAAATGATATCATTCATAGAACACCGTTTGGTGAACGACACACCTAATGTTACCCATATATGTTGCTCACTTTTCATGATATAGCAATTTGGAAATTCACAAAGAATTAACCAGGAAGATGTGATTATGAGATTGTGACATCATGACCGGACCAATCGGGATTGAAAAGGTTTTTCTTTCAATTATAAAGTTTAATAAAAAAGTAATGCTTTGATTCAAATCAAAGTATTGATAATTTGATTATTGCATGATACACCCTACAAAATTCAACACAAAGTTTGCACACATGTATGCCCATTCATGGAAATAGCAGCTAAAGACAAACAAAATTTGGGCTATCAGTCGCTATCAATGGCTATGTGATGTCATAATTCAATTTTTTCGGGCCAGTTTACAATCAAGTCACGCAGCAAAAATGGCAGCACCCCTCTAGAAATTTTTAAAGAGAATAACTTGGAGAGGAAACAATATTCTCGAATGAAATGTTGGGAAGATAATTGTCAACAATCCTGCTTAATGTTTCATATGAAGATATTCCTAAGGTTTCATTCTCCTTTAATGGATTGTGAGAACCTCAGAAGTGTTTAAAGAGGACGGGATGCTTGGGGATTATTCTTCCAAATCGACCATAAACGAGCATCCTCTGTTGACAACGGCAAACAGCCAACTGCCTCGTCTACGAGAGAAAATTTCAAATTTCCAAATTCTGAAAAAGAGAAAGTTTTCCATAAGCCGTGACTCATCCCACTTCTAGCTGTTGGCATGATACAACATCTTCAAGTAAATATTGACAATATAAGCCTCTGAGGGGACAGACTGTAAATGAGCTGAAAGGTCATTTCAGCAGAGAAGGAATCTGTACACTTCTCAAAATTCATTGCTACCTAGTCTAAGTGTAACTTTTTTTTGCTCACAATTTCCTCCATAGACTCTGACAAGCAGACTTAAAGCCAGCTCTAGGATCTACCTTAACTAATGATGATGTAAAACAGAAAACTTCTCAAGATCCAAATGAAGTTGTACATGACCTGTAAACTTTTTGGACAATTTTCAAAGTGAAAACACATCACTAAATATGCCATTTTATGCTCTTTTTACCTTGAACGCAAAGCTTACAGCAAAACTTCAATTGAACGTGGAGGGTATCGAGAATGAGGACTGTGTAATGCAAAGTGAAATTGATAAAAATCATATGACTCATCAGAAGTATTGCATTGCTAAGTAGAGTCAGACAAACATTTAATAGATCATTCTAACCTCAAAAGGTGTTATACGTGCACAGGATGCTTGGGGACTATTCTTGACCTGCAATAAACAAGCCTCCCAAAGAGTGGAACGCCTTAAAATCAAGTGGAATGCCAGAGTTTTCAGGGGTGGAATAAGCCTTCACAACTCCAGATCAATACTGCACTTAATACTGAAGATGACTGACAATTGAGATGCAGCTAATTGGACAAAAATTTGATTCGGACATTGACTAAAAAGTTTGTGGAACATTGTTCTAAGACATGTGTAAAGACCTATCAAACAGCCAAATGTTTGGAACACAATTATTTCAGTTGAAAGAGGAAAGGGCTAAAACTTAAACTAAAAATTACAACTACTCCAGGAATATTCAGCTTTCAAACAATCTATATTTTCCGTTGCGTAAGTAACTCTTAGTCGGAACTTTTGACGTCAGGTCAATCCTCACAATCTCCAAAGAAAGAGTGTTCAATTTTCATTTCGAGCTGTGGTTCCCAAATCTTTGGAACTACACACACCCCTTAAGTTGTTACACTATCTCCTAATACTCATTTTGCACACAATGAGGAAGACAACAAACCAGCACTGACCTATTGCCAAAAATATTTCAACATTGTATTCTTATGTTTTATTAATACAGTTGCACATTTAAATTACCTTAAATAAGTCCTCCAATCCATTTCATTTTTAGATAGTACTACTTTTTTTAATTTTACTTTCTTATTTGGTCTAAAAGGTTTCCCAAATACTAGGTGCGATGTTTGCTAGTACCTCAAAGGGTTCTACTACTCCCCCTACCTACCCATCTCAGTTGAAAACGAAGGATTTAGAATTAGTTTACAGAGGACACTGAAGTCTTTTTTATAACTACCTTTCCATCTTTAAGCTGTTGAATTTCTTTTGCATAACAGGTAACTCACATATAATCAATACATATCGCAACAGCACAGTTGATATAGCAACCTTAGGGTACGGTTCTCTTCTGGCTAATAACTCTCTACAACATGTACAAATAATATCCTTGTCATAATTTCCCTTTGGCACTGGCAAACCAAGGAAATTAATTGTACATCAGGGAAATTCTTTCTGAAATATTCAGGAACCGNNAAACTGTTTGCAAAAAAAAAATGTTTGACACACCAGTGGATTGCAGACAAGATTCTAAGAAAGACACTTAAAAGAGAAACAAACTTTTGTAGCCACTAATTGTGAATTTCATGAATAAATGAAATTCTGTTACACTTATGAAATATTGTGAGATAAACACACAATATCTATTTGATGTGCAAGGCAGGTGTCCTTCTTTACTTCATTTCCTGGAATCTGATACTTCCTAGCCTATCCATTTAAATTTCCTTGATTCTCCTAACTTTCCTCTCTAACTTCAAACTTTCCTTCTTTATAATTAGACCTTTATCCCACCCCTTCCAGTTTTCTCATGTACATACAGTGTACCATATCATACATTTTTTGTGGGGGGGTGGGTAATTGATGGCCGAGAGATAAACGAAAAAGAAGACTTTTTGTGTTAATTCGTACTTAGACCATGGAAAAAAGCAACAAGTCTTACAAGTAACAGACAAATATTGTAACCATCTCTGTCTGAGGCAATCAATCAATTTAACAAGGGAGTTAAGTGATAGTTCAAGCATCTCATAAATTTAAAAATCTCTCAAAAACTACCAGACTTTGTTAAAAGGTTGTCCTTTAAACAGACACATCAGTAATCTTTTACAAGGTCCAGATTTATTAAGAATATCTAAACCAGCACAACAAATTTACATTTTAAACAGCACAATATGCGTATAAATAGAAAAGTGTACAACAAAATTTAAGTTTACTATTTTATTTTATAGATATCATTTCAGAATTATAGGATGATTAACCCTTGAAAAGTACTACCATCTGACATCTGATAATGTGCTGCCAAACATTTGTAATGTTCTCCTTAAGATTTCCCCAGATTTAAGTTCCCCATGGAGTTTACAACTTTACAGTTCCAAGCTACAACCGTTAAAGTCAAACTTACATCACTTTCTCACAAGTCTTCATATTAATTTTCAACTAACCTTGTTCCTGTAAAACCTGTTTCTGTGGTCATTTAATATTCATACTAGCTTCACATTTTGCATAAGGTTACTAATTAATCTCTGGTTTATTTCTGGCTTTTATGGTTTTGTTAAGTGACTGACCAAAGATTTACACAATAGGACCATGTCAGGCAGAGCCAAGGCTGGAGATTTTAAACGTGTGAAATGAAAGTATCATAATTCTGAGATGGCAGTAAACCTCCCAATTTCCTGCTGACCCAGGTCAATCTGTTGGAGAGTTGACTTCAGCAGGACACTTGAACATCAACGTCCAACGGATAACCACATCCCATTTTGGCAAGATTAAAATATTTAAGAGTTTTTCCATGCCAAGTTCTCATCCTAATCTTCATGTTGTCAACGGTAACTATGTCACTGCTATATATTCTATCTGACCAAAACATTATCACTGATTAGATAGCATTAATGAGCAAAAGTATCTGGTCAGAAAAAAAAAATTTGACAGAACTTTCAAATTTCTAATCAGGACAAAAAGAAAAATTAGTAAAAAAATAACAACTTTTAAATCACATCACATAGTAGATTTCTTATACATTATATACAACAAAGCTGACACAATGTTGGAGCAGCTTGACTTAAAAATACTAATTCTGGCTAAAATTAAGAGACCCATTCTGTTACTCTTCACAGTTAAGTATCAAATAAACCAAACAACCTTCTAATGTTTGTTCATGGTATTCGCACTGGTTCCCTTGTTCACAGGAACTCAATCGATGTGGTCAGGATCCGTGTCAAAATTACTAACAAAATTCACAGGTTCATTAAAATACATTGTACATGTGATGAAAAAAGAGACCTTTAAATTTTACTTTTTCCTCACTACATTTTTCTCAGGTCCCATAAATACCTAAGTTAGAAAACTTCACTATTCTGCCCTTATGTAAGATCCATGTTGTTATGTTGTAGCATGCAGAGCAACATGTGTTGTATTTTGATCATAGGGAACTTGGCGCCAGAAGGAAGTGACAATTTCCAGCGTCCGAATGACTACGGACTGTGGACGCAAACAGTGATTGTTTGTTTCATATGTCAACAGTGTGCTGTGACTAGTGATTTATAACACTGACATGAAAACGGCTCGACATGATAAAAATGAGACGTATCCAGTCACGGTTGATGAGGATCTGCTCAGAGTTACAGAATCAGGAAGCTCCTAATTCCTTTTGTTTTTGTTTGTATTATTGCCAATATCACCTTGATTGGGTCAAAGCTGTATAACTATTGAAACTGATATAAATAAATTATCTGTTTACTTTACCTTCTGAAACTTCAGTTTCANNAGAGGAAAAAAAAAAGAGGAATAAAATTGCTACTTTTTACAAAACATCCAAATTGGAAGTCAGAAATCACTGCTATATTTGATGTTGCAGGGAAATTCAAATTGAATTTTTATTTTCTTGAAACCTCTACCGACTTTTTCCCATGACTTGCATTAATAGTAACTCAATCCCTTGTATGATGTGACTTAACTCAAGCTTGTTTATTTACCAAGGATCAACAAAAAACTAAAAAACAAGTTGTAAAATAGTAGCAAAGGTTAATACCCAGATTTTGAGGGGTAATGATTTCCCCTGCAAATTACTGCTTTTCGAATGCATGTTGCCTTGACATAAACTATACTGCATTAATCGAAACATGACGACGCTAGGTCCTCCTTGTTTCTCACCTCACTAGAATCAAACTCGCTATCCTCGTCGAAGGAATCTGCAAATAAAATACAGAACCAAAAGGTAACTTTGGCGAGGTTCTTTAAGACCAGCTGCCTTTGTATTAATGCTTTATATTCTGACAAACATATCTGCATTGAAAGAGATGAGTACTGAATCATGTCCAGTTACGAAAAAATAAACAATACTGCAGTTTTCGAAAATACAGCATTTGCGTTATGTGATTTTATTCAGACTTACTTCCTTTCACACTCTTAACTCTTAACCTATATGCCTATACCTTCGAACATTGGTTGATATTAAGCTTTTTATTTGGTAATTCCTGTTGAATGACTTGTCGAATCTTAAGGCAATCTATAACGAGTACATGAAACTCTGAAGCAGACAATCTAGATCCTAAAATGCGGTTATTTCCACAGCATACTGATAAGAGAGTGTTTGAACTTTCTGCTTCCTTGTCTGTCATTCAAAGTGATGTTAGTGTCACCATGGCCAGATATAACCAACAGGAGTGGCTCACAGTTATATTAAACATCTGACCAACAAAATGGGGGACAATATCACATACATGTGTAAAGTAAAGGCAAAGGCTCCTTCTCTTCTACATTGTAGAAGGGCTAGATTTCACACTTAAGTCACAAAAATGGTTTACTGTTCCACACCATCACTAAACCTACGATTACCAGGTCTCTCCCCATACGGGAATTAAAATGAATCACCTCATGCCAACATTCTTAAAAAATTTAAAAGCAGCTCTAAAGATGAAGCATCCATTATCAGTTCAGCCTGAGACCTACGATTTGGGGCTACATTCATAACTAACTCAAAGGTTGTGTGACATAAAATGGCATTTGGAGTATGAGGTGCATAAATCATGCAGCCGAAATTCAATCAAAATCCATCAAATATTGACAATTTTGCAAGCAAATTCCNNCGATAAATCTTATGTTATCCTTTGTTTACGTAATCTTTATTTCAAGAACGACTGAGGATTTTATACGCTCAGAGGCTTTTCTTTTCTTCTTCAAAGATATCAATATCACTTATCGATGTGAAACTCAGTAATTGAGTAATTAAGAGTCAATATATAAAAAGCTAACAAAAAAAATACTGACACTGTGCAACACTCCACGTCATCTGCTTTGCCTTTTCATCAAACTTTGATAAATCATTCTGTATCTCAAAAACTGTAACAGATATGAACAAAATTCCAACGGATTTGCAGACAGTTTCACTCTGCAAACTTCTCTAATGACGCCAGCTCTTGTACAGATGCATGTCGCACAACCTCGTTTTAAAGGAAGCTTTGTAGTACCCTGAAGTGTCCAGGATATCCTGATATCAAAGAGCTGTAACAGCACTACATTAGTAACAAAAATAAAATAAACAACGCTGCTACTTGAATACAAACCAAGGATTAAAATAGATCGATTCTTGTATATATCACATGAAGCCAACTGAGGATTCTTATTTGGTAAACACAATCTGTCTTACAATTCTCAAATATGTCTTATCATGATTGTAAACAGACACACAACACCAAACAGAGACTACGACAACATATTTATGGAAGATTCTCTCACCAAACCCTGGAACTCATTTTATTCCAAGGATTAATGAGAGAAGGTATAAACACAAACACCCAAATGACGTGTTGTTCACTCAACCTGTTAACCTAATCACTAGCATAAAATTGCTGTCACTTTTTACATACCAGGTCTGAGGGATCAACAAACCTCACGTACAACTGAAATACAGGCCTCAAAAAGCTGTTACTTAACAATGCTAAGTTTCAGAAAGCCTGTGACTTGTATTTTACAACTTCACTGTAGATGACTACGGACTCAACACTTTCAAATCAAATTTGGCACTTTTTTTTTCACTTTTTTTTTACAAGGTCAGTTCACATAGGAAAACCCTAGACTGCTCTTGAATGAAGCACAGCACTGACAAGTTTACACAAAATCCAACTGGCATACATCTGAAATCGAATAGCAGTGTGACCAGGTGTGACCAACTTCTGTTGTTAATTGGGTACAAAAACGTTCCTGCCTAGCGAAAAGTCTGTATGTGTTAACTGCAGAAGCTAAACATGCTTCAACAAACTAAGAATTTTTAGACATGGAAGAGAAATAGTTCAAAACGAAATGCAGTGATACAATGTGCATAACGTCCAAGACATAAAAGAGTCTTTGCCACCAGTATCTACTGTCTGCTGTCCTTAATCATGACAGCTTTGTGCACAAAAAGTTTCCCAAAGCACAAAAACGATATTTATAAGATTTCCATGGTTCGACCACAAAGCAACTAACACAGGAGACAAAAGGAAATGTTGTTATGTTTTAAACAAGAAAAACAAGACAATCTGACTGAACCATTTCTCGTGGCAATTATTATTTATGGAACTGACATTATCAGTGCAAACTGAGTGACGTCGAATTACAGGAAGTCTGACGTAAAGATAAGAAAAAGTACCACACAAAATACTAAGAAGACAATAAGAAAGAGAATCATATCATATTTAACCCACAAATTAACTGACCTTAATCAAATGAAAACAAATCATGCCCTTTGTGTTTGTTTAAACCTAACTAAAAAGGATGAAATTTCTCGCTATATCACACTTTGACCTCACATTTATTTGCACTTAACGAAGAAAAGAAAGCATTTGTCATACTTGCTGCCTTAAAATAGGTTAAACGGCTACATGCCAGAGCTGTTTTCAGTGACACTAGTTTCGAAACTAACAACGAAAAGAACAATACCTTTGTTACACGACCTACCGTCTTGAGAGTTCCTTTATGTTATTGAAACAAAAAGTGAAAACACTCAGAAATCTTGTTCCGTTTCTCCTCAATTACTGCATAAGTGATGATTTACGGTCTCTTGTGAGACTGCTTATGATCCTTTAGAAAAATTAGGGACTCCGGTCAAGAAGACCTCAAGGATTGTTCTGTCACTTCTGACTCCTTCAGTTGAAGTAGTTTACAATATGTGGGAACGTCAAATTGAACCCACAAGGAAAAGAAACTCAAACAGGATATCCCTAAGACTTACCTTTAAAGATAAATAGATAACTTAATAATTAACCTAGCCAGAGGTTACTACTCAAAGCAACACACTATGCTCTATACATTTTTTTTTACTAATACTTCATGCTCATATTTCATTGCTTAAATATTTCTTTGAGAATTGTCTTCACAAACATCAAGAAATTAAAGTGGTCCTTTATTCCTGCTTCCAATGAAATAATGATTGAAACTATCTACTGAGAAGAGATATATATTTTGCTGAGTCTTGGGGGGATTCCTAGATAACTCCCCCCCCCGGAAATTCCCATTGGACAATTCCTACCTGGCCTAAAGATAACCGTAACCCTTGTCATAGAGGAATTCATTGTGTGGGGGTGGTTGTCCAAAGGTGAATTCTCCAGGTTGGGAACTGCCCTGGAGGGAATTCTCAAGGGGAGGTTGTTTGAGGGAGAATTGTCCGAGGGAAAATTGTGCGAAGGGGTAGCCCTGGTTTGAAGAGTCCAGTGGGGAGAGCTGTCTCGCCACGGTCTTGGTACTTACTTGAAACAGATTTAAATAAATGTATTGCGGTGACACTTTAGCATAGACGATACTAAAACATGAGGAACTGTAGACTCATCAACATATACATACAACTTTAACTTAAGGAACGCTTTCCATTTCCTTCATGACAAACATTTGAAGTTTCGGTCCAAAGTTGCATGTTAAAAGTTATTCAAAGCCCATCAAGAAAGGAGGAAGTTAAAAGTTATATTGATGATAGTGTAATAACCGATACTTCAAAATGCTTACTCCTACAAGAACCCTTCCGACCCTCGAGCCTCATTAACCTTTAACTGTTTCTTTCACTTAACTTCCTCAATGGCATTGGGAGGTGAGGGGGGTAGGAGCTGCATCTGCCATTGGGGGTGAGGGGGGTAGGAGCTGCATCTGCCCCTGGGACAAATATCCACTCCTGTGATATGTCTTGTGTTATCTTTTATTTACTAAACCTTAATTTCAATTACATGCCACTGGTTCTCAAACTTAAGTTTTTAGGGAATGCTTGTTTATCCTTTCTCAATAAAAACAATGAGATTTTGCCATTCCTTCCTTTTATTAGATAAAATTTGTAGGGGCTCACTGAGTGATACTAATAAGTCTGTGGTAATATTGAAGGGTGTAAGAACATAATAATACTTATTATTAGTATAACTAGTCAAGTTTCACATCCAATAGGTACAAAATCTGTCAAAAGTTTTAAATTTTTGAAGCTTGCTTGTACTGGTTGTGTACATCTGAATGAGCACTAGTAGGAAAAGTGCACGGTCACAAATTGTAAAAAAACCCAATTGGAAACCTCTTAGTTTGACCATTTGTCATTAGTGTGTTAAGGAAACTTGGCAGGTTTAAAAAAATTTACATAAATTCACGAACCAAATCAATGAGCCTCTTTAACATTCCTAAAAGTCTTTAACACAAACACTCCTAGCTTCCTAGACTGTGTGACATGAAAAAGTATTAATCACTGAAAATGTTGAAAATAGCGACAAATTCCATCGAAATCGATCAAATACTGACAATTGTACAGGCAAATTACTGTTTCACATGTGCAACATGAAGAAACATAAGCTAAAGAAGTTTACAAATTTGAAATGTCAAGAAATTCACTTCTGTGATTTATCTTGTGTTATCATCCCAAAACTTCTCTGGTTTGGTTATTTACGAACGACCTCACTTACCTGTCTCATCACAACAACTGCACTCCCATCTACCGTGCAAAGAGTACTGG